>JAGFNQ010006853.1:0-47391 GCA_024364735.1 Boesenbergia rotunda | reverse complement strand
TGAACCATTCAAACTCTACACTACACTAATGGATGCTAACTGATGTAAGGCAACCAGAGAATTGCAAGGTATCAAAGGTGATGTTGAGAAGCCGAAATCTGAAGAGAAAAAAAAGAAACAACAAATGATGAAGGTGTGCCAACTTGTAAAGGATTGTGTATCAAGAGTGAGTTGCAAGGGTGGTTTAGTGAAGGTTGAATGTTGAAGCATCTATGTTAATTGATATCATATGCTCTCTGATACAAATCTGATCCGCAATTCCACTAGAAGAATCAGAAGAAAACAAAAGAGATTAAGTGGCACACAATTGAGTTGGCACCATGAATCAAGTGAAGTTTCTTCTCATCCAAATTAAAGCTTTGTTCCAATACATTTTGACTTTACAAGAAAGAAAGAAAGCAGAAATGAAATCAGCAGCTGATCATTAAAAAAAATGAGGAGAGAAGAGAAAGGAGCAAAAACATGACACACAAGAGCAAATTGGCAAAATGAGGTCAAGGAAAGTTTTTTCATCCAAATCAAAGGCAATTATTCAAGTTTGACTTCACAACACTTTTGAGATCATTAGGGGACTGTATAGAGAAGCAAAGAGCATCAAAAATATCCTCAAGCACTCAAGTCTTCCACTTTACCCATTTTTTCATTTTCTTGGCTTTTATTTCATTTATTACCATTTTCCATATTTTCATTTGTTTTTGTAGATGTGAATCCTAATCATGACTAATGGTGGAGAGTAGATAACAAGCAAGCCTATGGTAGTGCAAGAAGCATGTGTGTTTGAGTGAGCTCCACTTCCATCATCAAGTTAGAACTTAAGGAGAGAGCCACCAAAATTTTCCTTGAAAGGCTAGTGAGTCAAATTCATCTCAATGACTCATGATGGATGAAAAGGCTAAGTTGTTGATTTAAGGACAAGATATTAGTCCATAGAGCTTATATTTATGAGAATTGACGACCCTAGGTAATTTCTTTTCAATTGCTTCTAATTATGCTTAAGAAAATCTAGGGGATACATACTTAGTGTTTTCGTGAGACGCTCAAGCTCAAGTGTGGGGGAGTTGATAAGGACCATTTTTATTGATTATTTGAGTTGCTAAAATCCATGTTTGACCTATGTTTTTATTGCTTAATTGTGAAATTATCCTAGGTTTTAGAACTTACTCTCATTTTGGACTTAATTGCAAATTTACACATATTTGGATTATTTGGCCACTAAATTCTTGATCTATTTTTGTAGGCATGAAAGGTTCATGGAGCTAGGGCATATTGGGTCAAACTTGAGTCGGAAGAGGACCCGGATCGAGTTATCAAGTTTCAGATTAATCCGGGCCGTCCGATTCAAAAGCGGCTAGATCTGAGCCATCCGGGACCATCTGAAGCAATCCGAGCTAGGGTTAGGGTTGATCAAGCACTCTGATCAAGATCTGAAGGTTTCATCCCAATCAGAGCTCAATCAACCGTTGGATCAAGCTCGGAGGGCTCTAGATCGTCCATTCAAAGATTAGGTTGATCTGGACCATCCGTTGCACATCTGGAGGATCCGAACTACCACGAGGTAGATCCTGACCCCAGATCATCATCATCAAAGTTTGGCTCAAATCAGAGCAAGATCAGCCGTTGGATTTCCTCAATTCAATCTGATCCGTCCAATGTTAATTACTTAAGGAAAAATTCTGCGCAGCTCACCCTCGTCGCGTCTTCGCCGTTCTTCGCGTTCTTCATTTTGTTCTTCATCGCTTCTTTAGATTTTTCTTCCAAGAAGGCGTGACCACCTCCATTCCATTCCTAGATCAAGATCTGAGTCCTTGGTGATAGTTTCCTTGAAGAATTCAGCTCAGTTTGCGGCGGAAAGGGATTGTTTGAGGGTTTCGGCAATTCTTCAGTCCGATCACTTGCTTCTCATCGACAACCCATTTCCAAGCGTCTGAGCCACTTGTAGGGGTTCTCAGGTGAGCTCAAACGATTCTCAAATCATCATCGCAGCTCCATCAGTTGAGATAGAGTGTATCGGATTGTAAATTCCAGCTAAGCGCAGATTTGAGCAGAGTCAGCTTCAGAAATGATTCTCCAATGATTTGCTGAGCCTAGGGGTTCGAAGCCAGCTCTTGCTTGACGACCAAGAAGCTCTTGAGCTCGGAAAGGGTTGAGGAGTAGTTTAGTTAGCTAATTTTCATTGTTTAGCTGTAATTTAAATTCTGAATTCTGTCCTGTTCTGAAATTTCCTCTAGCAGCTGTTTAGTTTGTGTTCTGAATTGTGTAGCTTAAGTAGGTTTTAAATCTTCATGTTAAGTAGTTTAGGAGCTTGCTAAGTGATCAATCGAACTTAATTTAAGTTCATTTCTCTGTTAATTGCTTGAGTTTCAAATTCCAGCTTGCGTGCCATTCAAATTCTGCATTGTCATTCAGTTTCTGAAATTGTCTCAGATTGCCTATTTTCTGAGTTGTTTCTGAGTTTCTTAGTTGTTAATTTTTGCTCTCGCATTAGATAGATAGGTTGCTTAGATATCATAGCATTTAATCGTAGTTCCCTGCAATCCAATTGTTGCGTGCCAATTCAGATTGTGTGCCAACACAATTGCAGCAAATTCAGCATTAAGTCTGAACATTTCTTTAGTGTAGCTTTTGAGTTTTGTGCCAAGTAATTTCCAGCTTGCATCTGTTAGATCTTTGCCTAATTAGTTACTACATTCCTGCATTAGTTCATAAAGCATTTTCTTTCACTTCTGCATTGGATCAAACTCTACACATCAATTGTTACAGCATTTCTGCTTTGTTGATTCTGCATTTCAGCATTGTCGTTTTTACAGCTTGCTTTTGCATGTGTTGCTTTGAATTTCTGCATACGCTCAGTTGATGCATCTATTCTTTCCAGTTCTGTCAAGTTTCTGAATCAATCAGCCATTTGAATTGCTAGTTTATTAGCTTAAGCAGCAGTTTCATTTATTGGCACATAAGTTCTCTTTTTATTCTAGCAAGTTCATTTTCATTTCTGCACTTGGTATCAAAGGTAACTTAGTTACTGAGTCGGTTGATTTAGCAATTGCTATCACTTCTCTTACTCGTTTGATCAGCATTTGGATTTCATATTCGGTTAGTGCATTTGTAGACTAAGTTGTCCATTAGTTAAGTTCATTAGTGCATTTATTCTATTAGTTAATTTAGTTAAGTTCTTTGCTTCTCACTGATTTTTCATTTCGAATTGAGACCAAACCAAATTTATCTTTGAAACCCAAAAACACAAACGACACATAAACCAAGCTCGAATCAAACACAACAACTAGCTCCGAGAAAAATACGACCTGTGGCCCCTTTGCTACATTTTCAGATTTTGATTGCAAAAAGGGTTTCCAGCTTTCATATTTCCTTGTCAGATCTTTTCATTGTCAATACATTCTCACTGCCATATCTTTATTAGCTTATTCTTCCCTTGAGCATACGATGAGAGCATGGGGTGATTGCATGATGAGTTACATTGTTATTTCTCTATTATCAGCCTCTATTATTGTGAGTTTTAGGTGATTATCATACTTTGCTACATTGCCCGAGACGGGCAAGTTTTAAGTGTGGGGGGAGACAAGTGTGTATGGATGAATGCTTGTGTGAAAAAAAAATCTCTCTTTGTGAAAAAAAAGAGAAAATCTCTCTATGAAAAAAAAAGAAAGAGAGATAGAAAAAATAATAAAGATGAAAAAAAAAGTGAAAAAAAAGAATGAAAAAAATTTAAAGAGAGTGAAAAAAAAAATTTCCTCAAGCATTCGGGATGTTGTTAGTGATGAACAAAAAGGAATATTTTCTTGATGTGTACTCTTTTGATATTATTGTTTAGAGAATCTCAAGAGTGAAGTTGTTGATACTTACATGCATTTTGAGAGAAGTTGTAAGTGGTTGATGTGTAGTGCATTGAGAATGTGAAAGGAGAATTTTGAGTGTTGGAGGTTTGATTGAGTTATTTATTTTGGCCTATTGTTTGATTGTATACATCATGTTAATTACCCCAATGCTCTCATATTCTCTTTGATCTTCTTTCATGCTCTCTATGATCTTCTTTGTTATCTATCATTCTTGTTTTCTTGTAGCACTTGGTTTCATTATTATTCATTGAAAAGGCCTCTTGATTTTTGTACTTATGTTATAGTAGTGGAGAAGTAGAAGATAAGCAAGCATATGGTAGTGCAATGTCATGAATGTTTTGAGAGAACTCCACTTCCATATCTATTATTTTTTGTGAGCATCAGTGCATATATCCATCTTGTGAGGTTTTTGTCATGCTTAGTTTATTCAAGTTGATGAAATTACCGTGCTTTTGACTTTTGTGAGATTTGGAACCATAAATACATGGATTCTTGAGACTTGATGATCCTAAGTAACTTTCTTTTATTATTTCTTAAGGTATTGATAGGGGATGTAATGTTTGGGAGATATGTTGTTTTCTTTTAGTTTTATTTACTTGTGCGAGACGCCCAAGAATAAGTGTGGGGGAGTTGATAACCATCATTTTGCTGATTATTTTAGGCTCTAAAATCCATGTTTGATCCACATTTTATATGCTTAAGTTTGCAATTTTATTAGGTTTCATGTATTTTCCCTATTTTGGCTTTTAATTCTAATCTTTGTATATTTGGGATATTTTTGGCACTAAATTTGAATATCATTTTGTAGGCTTCAATTGATCATGGACCTAGATTAAATTGGGTCAGACTTGAGTTAGGATTGGATCCATATCAAAAGGATCAAGCATCGGATTAATAGGAGTCGTCCATTCCAGAGAACGGCTAGATCTGAGCCATCGGTCAACTTCTGGTCGATCCGAATCCAAGATAGAATCAATCATGGCCATAGATCAAGATCTGAAAATTTCAGCCAGATTGGAAGAGATCTGACCGTTGGATCGAGCTCAAGATGTTCTAGACCATCCATTCAAGAAAAAGGAAGATTTGGACCATCCGCCACTGATCTGGTGAATCCGAGCTGGGGATAGGTAGATCAGGACCATTGATTGGGATCTGTGGAGTTTGGTTCAGATCTGAAGAGATCCGAGCATTAGATGAAGTCAGATTGATCTCAGCCGTCCGTTGCTAATGAATTAAAGATTGGAGCTGTGAGATCTGGCTTGGGTTAGCTGACCCAACTGCTGGCTGGGTTGGTTGAACCAACTGATGACCTGGACCAGAGTTGAAGCTGGCTTGACTGGACTGACCCAACCGCGCAGCCGAGACGAACAAAAGGGCACGCCGACGCAAATCTTCGCCATCCTCTCGAATCCACCTTCTCCACAGAAGCGAGGGCGATCGGGGAGAAGCGGCTGCAGACGAGGGGTTCCCGTCTCAACCATCTTCTCTACCTTCACCGCCGGCGGAGTT
Source organism: Boesenbergia rotunda (assembly GCA_024364735.1). Lineage (NCBI taxonomy): Eukaryota > Viridiplantae > Streptophyta > Magnoliopsida > Zingiberales > Zingiberaceae > Boesenbergia > Boesenbergia rotunda. Next base: position 42,031 of record JAGFNQ010006853.1, on the reverse strand, counting down.
CCATCACCACCATCTTCACCGCCGCCGCAAGCTAGGGTTAGGGGTTCCAATCCTAGCCGGCCGGAGATTGAATCGACGAGTTTGAGGGGTTCCCGACTCGATCTGATCAATTCCATCCACTCTCCTCCATCTAGACGCCAACCACAGCTAGGGTTAGGGGTTCCAACCCTAGTCATCCTCAACGCCGTCGGTAGCATGAGCTAGGGTTCAGGGGTTCCGAACCCTAGCCAAACGCAGCATCGCAGCTTTTCCTTCAGCAATTTCTTCCGTCACAGTTTCTTCACAGTTTCAATTCCCGCAGTTTCTTTTTGCGTAGCTTTCCCTTATAGTAGTTTGTTTCTTTACAGCAATTCTTCATCTCAAGTTCGTCCGGCAGCTTCTTCACAGTTCTTCCATTCCCAGCAACAACAATTCCTCAATTCCGGTAGGCCAAGGCTGAGTAGCAGTTCTTCTTGCATTTCCAGCAATTTGAATTCTTCTTCACAGCTTTGCCTTCCAGCAGCTTCAGCAAATTCTATTCCACATCAATTGGTTATTAAGTGTTTGTATTCACGTGTTGATTATGTTGATATTTGAGTTGTCTTGAGTTAATTGATGAGAGTTTGTGATTGATAGTTAAATGTTTGTATTAGATGGATCTTCTCCTATTCAAATTGCACTTGCTTGAATCAATTTCAATCATGCATATGAGTTGTTTGGTCAAATTCCTGTTAGAACAATTTCTTTCAATTGTAATGTTTTTTTTAGTTGCTTACTTTGATTTTGTGTTGCTCTTTTCAATGCTTTAGGTTTCTTGTCTTCAGTTTAATGCAATTAAGTTAGGAGATTAGATTTCTTTAATGCTGTAGGTTTATGTTCCATGTTTAATTTTGTTGATGCTTAATTTTTAGTTATTCTTTTCTTTAACGCAATTGTAGTCAGGTTAATTTAGATTTCATTATCTGCACTGTTTTTCCTTAATTAGGCTAGATTTCATACCTGCTTTGTCATTTCTTTTCGTAGTATTAACGTTCAAACCCAAACCCAGTTTCATATTCAAAAACCCAAAAGCAATAAGATTCAATCATGAGAATTATCATGCATCAACTACATTCGTTGGGAGACGACTCGAGTTACTCTATGCTACATTAGTTTAGAGGAATTCGATATCTTAATTGTATTTGAAACCGTAACACGACAAAAACGGTCATCAGACAGCAGCACACTATCAGTGACAACTGTGAAAAGAATATTGAGAGTTGCATTGATGGAATGCAAGCTTTTGATGTTTATAATGGTTTTCCAGTAAAAGTGGGTTTGTAAGTTAATGGAATAGAGAAATCTGTCACCAATACAACATCTTCCGATAGCTACAACTTCCAAAAGGCTAAAATGACAAATAGCCAATCTCATTCAAAACACAAGCAAGGTAATTTCTTATTTTCGTTTAAGCAATAGCAAATGTCAGAGTGATCAAATATATTTTTAATATCTTGATGATCAGTTGTTTTTTATGTATGTCAACTGTTTTTACTTGCAGGTTCTGCAGGAACTGTCTATGATGGATTTCTGCCTTTGGAACAATTGAAAGCTAAGCAGGTTGCCAAACATAATATTTCAAAAGAGTTGCCTGAAGGGAATGGAAGAGCTTTTCCATTTTCTAAAGAAAATCATTTGCCTGCCCGTTCTCAACTTGAAGCATATGAGGATCAAGATAATGGTGCAAGTCTTTTATTTAAAATTGTAAAGTTTGCTTTTTGATTCTAAGAGAAATCAACTGCATGGTTGTATGATTTTCTTTGCTTTTGAACGCATTATGTCTACCAAATTTCTTGCTCTTTTTCCACGATAATTTGTTGATGCTTTTAAGGTGGAATTATTGCAAGCAAGCACTAATATTGGCTTGACCTTGATGAAATTTGATATGCAAGTTTTGTTCCCAAATAGTTCTTAAATTGGCAGTTGATAATACTTTACTACAAAGTGCATAGTGACTCGATAGCTTTATGAGCTACTTGGGGTATGTCTGTCTGACAAGTGTACTTGCCATGTCAAATATTGATTCCTATCAATAGTTTACTTCTATATATGTTAACATGTTGCATATATGCAATTATGGCAAATCAGTAGGAGAATTATACATAGAGCCACTTATCTGGTAATCTTGTTTAGCAGTAACTTGGGATGTTTTCTAGGATGTTCTGTATCTTTCTCAACTATAATAAGGAGGTCAATATTTAGCAGTAACTTTGGATGTTTGATAGGATGTTCTGTATCTTTCTCAACTATAATAAGGAGGTCAATGTTACAGTATCCACCCCCTCCTCCCCCCCCCCTCCCCGGCCAAAAAAAACACCTCTCTTTTCTGCAAATATCTTATTAATCCATTTTTAATGTAGGATATTTGGCAAATGATTCCCCCTCCCCCCCCCTTTGTTTGCAAGCCTAATTAAAAGAAGCTCGAAAGGAATACTGACAAGGGAGAAGTTCAGGTGCTTGGGCACCACATTCTGATATAAATCAATTTCGTGTTAATATATAACTTCTTACTTGTGGCCAGCACAAAATGAAGTTAGGACAACAGGACAACTTCAGGATGAGGATGAAAAAAGGTTCCAAGAAGATCTTAAGCAAGCTGTGCGTGAAAGCTTAGGTATGTTTACTTCTTTTTTTTTCTTTTTCATCTTGATATTACAAATATGGAATGTCTAAGGGGATGTCTTGTTTCATCCTCTCTTATCTTCAGAAATAACAGATAACTGAGAATATAGAAACACTAATATATTCCTATATCATTATAGAACTAAGCAATAAGGTTAACTTTCTACCTATTCTGGACATTGGACCTCTATAAGCCTACTGAATTCTATTGCTTTTATCTTCTTGTAGTGTGTTTAAAACTAGTATCCAAAACTTGTTACTCAAAAATTGACAGAAAAGTTAACATACAGAAATAGGAGCAATGAACTTCAAAGTATCAGTTACTATGTAATTGTTAAGGATGTAAAAAACATTAATTGATCTCTTTTCTACTGATTCAAAGTTTTAAAACAAGTGGTTAGTCAATCATCTTTTAGAGGATATTGGAGAAGAGTAGGATAATATCAGAGCAAAGTAAGGGGTCCATATTTCAAGTCCTACCTAAAAATCTCATCAATTAATGTGGTTTAAGCCAATCTGAAGTATATCCATCCATATACAAGGGGAGTGCCAAAATAAATAAATTTGTTGCGTTCATGTACATAAATGCAGGATAAATTTAGTGAACTGAAGGACCAAATGAAGGCTGGATTACTTCTCAACACAAATGAGGTTTGCCCAAGACATTTTGTTCTACATTCTAAATGTTTTCTTTTTTGCAATTCAAGTTATGTATACTGCATCTCATATGTTCCCTTAAATGCATTTTCTGGACCAGGCTAAGTCCCTACAACTTTATTCAAAATGCAAGTGTTTTGAAACTGTAATTTTTTGACTCACTTGACAAGGGTAACCATGCCTGAGAAATAGTGAGATGCTTCTATTTTTTCCTCCAGTTAATTTACAATTTCTAGTTATCATTCTTTATATCATGGTTATCATACCATATGCTAAAAAATAGGGTCACGTTTACACTTGGATGTTCTCATACCATGAGTGTACTGCTCATTCACTAAAATTTTGGAGAATCTACACATGTACTTCTTTACCATTTTGCTATTTTGCTGAAGCTTCGAACTAGCAAATTTGGCTTGCTTTCACAAATTACAGTTTCTAAGATTATAGTTCTAATATGCTGACCTCCTCTTTTCTTACTGCAGAATCTGTATGTGAGTTTGATTAATTCAGAAGGAAGTACAGTCTCTCGTCCAACAATTGTCAAAACTTTAATTGTACTTGCTGTTGGGAATCATCAACCATGCACATGTTACTGAATAGACTTTTGCTCAACTACCCTTTGGTTTTTTCCAAATCTGAAATAAACTATAAACTCCTTATCAGGGAAACAAAGCTTCCATTAGTCTTTCTTCAGCTATGCATAAGCATAATTTTTTGCATCCATTTTTTTTGTGTTAATCTATTCCTCTTGTTTATTCATTATTCTGCATAATCGCCAGGTGATGGAGAAAGGAGGGCCAGCTTCATGGAGAGGAAGACAAGCACGGTGAAGAAAAGCTGGACAGGTATAAAGTGTTTGGAAACTTTGATTGGTCTTAATTGACTTAATTGATTGGTCAAACCTGGTCAACGATCAAACTTGGTCAATGGTCAAACTCAGTCAACACAGGCTCCCGAGACCTCACGGGTGCCCTACTCGTACTTCAAGGCAGTCAAACCTGCCAAAAGGCTGTGACCGCACTGACTCAGGCGCCCGAGTAGCTCTTGGGCGCCCTAGAGCCCTTACAGGCGCCCGTGAAACCCTATATAAGCCATTCAACCCTTGATCATTTACCACACCAAACGAATTCTCCTCTCATTCCTCTTCCTTCCAAGGCAACCGAAAGCTCTTCCCGTGCCCTCAATCACCCTACTTTTACAATGTCGCCCCGGTATGATTTAATTATGCATTTTTGGTTAATTTTTTTTTCTTTTAACAAATGCATAATTTTTCCTACCTGTTTAGAAAACGTCGAGTTACGCAACCCATCCCCGGGGCCGAGCCTAGCCCAGACTCTAGGTTCCCTACCTTGGCCTTGTTTAATAAATTCACACAGACCACTTATAAACCAATTAAGACCAACTTCTTGAATAGACATTTCTTTGTTCAATCTTGCCCTACAGCTATGGATGCAATTAATTTTTATCAACTCGATCACCTTGTTTATTGTACCCACTCAGTCAACACAACCCTGTGTGCTGAGTTTTATAACAACTTAGTCAGACTTGATGACTTTTGTTACTCTACTACTATACAGTCCATCCCCCTTACTATCACACCTACTTTGTTTAATCGATTTCTTGGACTACGACCTTCTCAGTCCACTTTTTGTTGTTATCCTCCGAGGGACCTTCCTTTTGATGCCCCCTATTCTCACTTCACCCTGGACACTCTCTACTCCTACTTCTTCGAAGATGCGCGAGACCCGATGGTACATTGATTTCAGTCCATCAATCTCCGTGTCCAGGATTACGCTCTCTATAGAGTTCTGGTCCGTTGCATTCTCCCATTGACCACTCGGGATGTCGTGACTATGCGACCTTTCCACACCTTCCTCCTCTACACGATGATCCACCATCTGGACATAGACATTGGTCTCCACATGTTCCAGACGATCATTTACGCGTCGAGCATATCCACACATTCCCGAGTACGCACGCCCTACCACATCATCACTGCTCTCCTACATCACCATGGGCGTGACGTCACTGCTGGGGAGGTCATCCCGATGACCGAATTTGATGAGCTAGGGTCTAGGAACTTTTTGTTAGCGGGCATAGATATCTCGACCGCCGGGGTGTTATCGTGGAGACAACAGGGGGTCGACACCAGGTCGACTCGGACGAGGAGGTAGAGGTCGACGTAGCCGAGCTCGCCGCCGAGATCGAGGAGCAGTTACGAGAGCCTCCACCACCGACTACCGACCAACACTTAACACGACTATAGACGGAGGTCCACAGTCTCCGAGAGGAGATGGAGGCCCATCACGTCAAGTTCATGGATGCCCTTCATACCGAACACAATGTGAACCATGCCTATCACGTCGAGTACATGGATGCCCTTCGGGCCAAACGCAAAGCGAACCAGGCCCGACACGACGAGATGATGTCCATGTTCCGGTCGTGGCAGCCCGGTCCATTTTTTCCCCCTGGCCCTTCCTCCTAAACTTGAGTGGTTTCCCAGCTATCTGATTGTACTCCTGACTATTTGACTTTCCCTACTTGGTAGGGTTGACTTTTTATTGACTTTATTGGTCCTTGTTGACCGGTTGACTTTTTTTATCTACTGGCTATTTATTCACCTGCTGAGTTATCTACTTCATGTTATGACTATTTATTTACCTGCTAAGTTATTTACTTCATATTTGAATTATCAGTTAAGGTTGTGCTTAGTATAATATGATTGTTCTATATTTTTTTTTTCAAAAATCTTTTCTATTTTCACATTTTTTTCAAAAATTAGAACTTAATATTTTTTTAAGATCATTTCTTTTATCAAATTGTTAAAATTTAAAATCATTTTCCGACTTAGATTTTTTCAAAAAATTTACCCCCTTCAAAACTAGGGTTTTTGCGCAAAATAGACTTAGCTTAGGCCTTAACCCTAGAATTGCATGCACCTATAGATCTAGAAGCTAGCATCTCACAAGCACCTTAGGGTACTTTGATTGATAACCTAGACTGGGTTGAGATGCTTAGGTCTATGTCTTGATTTAAGATGCTTTAAGTCAGTGCATCTGCAGTTATTAGGGCAATAAATACAAATTGAACAGCAATCCAGTTAAGTAATCAAGTTTAGCAAATCTAACTTGTTCAGATTACTTAACTTGACTAACCCTAGTGAAAACTACTATTTTATAACAGTTAGTAAGTAGCTAACTGGGTTAGACAGGACCTGAAAAAATTCAGATTAATTGGTTTGGTCCTTTTTCTTGCTTGAATTCACTAGAGTTGGTTCAATACGGATTTATAATTTCTTTTAACTAACTCTAATTCGAAATTGACTTGCAATGCTTTTTTTTATATATTGCAAAGGGGGAGAGAAAAGAAGAAAATTTTTTTCTTCAAAATTTTTTTTCTCAAAAAGTAAAGTTAAATTTCTAAGTGCTTCAAAAAATCTCAAAGTGTCCAAGTGTGTTCAAAATTTTTCTAAATAAGTTCAAAATTTTTCTAAGTAAGTTCAAAATTTTTCTAAGTAACATCAAAAATTTCTAAGTGCATTTTTTTGCAAATATTCCTAAGTAGAATTTTCCTTAGTAAACAAAATTTGTCTGAGCAAAATCCTTTTTGAATTTTTTTGGCAAATGTTTCTAAGGCAAGTTTTTCTTAGTGAACAAATTTTTGCAAAAACTTGTTAAATATTTTTCCAAGTAAAAATGTTTTTGTGCATAAAATATTTTCCAGGCAAATTTTTCTAAGTGTGCAAAAATTGAAACTTTTTAAGGGAAATTTTGGCTATGTAAATTTTTTTGCAAAGCCTTTTTAAGCAAAATTTAGGCTTGCAAAACTTTTCTAAAATGGAAAATAGTCTAAGTATAAGAAGGTTTTATGAGTACAAATACTTTTGCTCTAGTTTGAAAAACACTTAGTCAAAAACTTAAAGCATTTAGAAGTTTTACAAAAACTATATATCATTGAATGTTTCAGGGGAGCAAATTAACTATGTTTATTCAAGTATTTCTTAAAATCTTATCTGTTAGATGTGCTTAAAATGCTTTTTAACTTAACTTTTTTGAACCGTGTCACCATAAATCAAAAAGGGGGAGATTATTGGTGCCGGAAGCACCAAAGTCAAACCTGTGTTTTGATAATCGTAAAGGGTTCAGAAGTTAAGGTTTTGTTGTTATCTAACAAGGCTAATCAAGTGTACAAGTAAAGTCCTAGGTACACTAGGCACTAAGTCCTAGTTCTAAGAATTGGGCACTAAGTCCTGGCTGTAGGCCGGGCAACTAAGTCTTGATATAAGGTTGGGGACTAAGACCTGGTGAGTGAAGCTGAACACTAAGTCCTGGTCGTGGACTGGGCACCGAAGACCTGGTGAGTGAAGCTGGGCACTAAGACCTGGTGAGTGAAGTTGGGCACTAAGACCTAATCCGGGGGATTGGGTAAGTCCAACTGGAGGAGCCGGTTGGCAAACAGGTAAAATCTCCTGAGAGGAGTAGGTGAGGACGCGTTCCCCATGGAGGGAACATTAGGCGTCTGTTCGACCTAGGGTTCCATTTGGGAAGCCCAAAGTCAGAACCAAGACAGCTCAGGCTGTAAGTCATGATTAAATCTATCTTATTTGTATGTTTCTTGTGTTTTGGAACTAACCCTGGTTACAGGAATAAAGGGATGGAGGTTTCTGCTCCCAGGCGCCTCAATGGAGTGAGGCGCCCCACTGGGTTAGGCGCCTGTGTTGAGACAGGCGCCCCAGACAAAGGGTGAATTCCAGCCACTTCGAAGCAAGGCCTCAAGAGTACAATAGAGGCGCCTGTGTTAACACAGGCGCCCCAGTTAGCTCAGGCGCCCTGGTTGAGGGGATAAGCGCTGGCCAAGTCTGTAGATTGAGGTTCGCGCAGAGAAGGCCACGTGTCAGGCGCCCTGATGTTTTCCCACAACTAGTGTCACAAATGGTCTCAAATTGATTAAAAATCAAAAACCCACTCTCACAAATGAAATGTAGAATAGGGGCCTCGAGTCGTATTTTTTTCCAAGGCTAGTAGTGTTGGTTTGACTTTATGCTTAAATAACCTTTTTGGGGTTTTCAATACAATTGTAAAACAGATCTACTGAAAAATTAATTGTAAACGCAAGAAGTTTAATAACAAAAGGGAACTAATCATATCATTCAAAGATTAATTGCAATTTCTCTTATACTACCAAGTGTTGGATCGAGAGATGCGAGAGAGGGGGGGGTGAATGTCGCAAATCGTTCGGATTTAAAAAGAGCGGGTGCGCAGCGGAAATAAAAGAAAAATAGAACAATGCAAACACAGTCGGTTTACTTGGTTCGGAGCCTGGGTCGACTCCTACTCCAAGGCCCACGGTCGTTGACCGTTTTCTGCGGGCAATTCTATAAGTTCGTAAAAGTTTACAAGACAGATTATAACAAGAACAGTTTAGTAAACTTTAAATGCAGCTCTTCGTTACCGACGTCCGGTGTAGATCGAAGTTTCGGAGCAGCGGGACGTCGTCAGCTTGAGTTGGAAGATTTTTGGAGCGTGTCGCGGAAGCAGAAGAGCGCAGAAGTGTCGAAGCAATTGATGCATTGAAGAAGGAGGTCGAGGGCCCTTTATGTAGGGCCTGGGGGTGCCCTGGTCGACGGGGGCGCCCCCCACGTGGCTTCCGATCCGGTGATCGCTTCGGTCAAGGCTGATCTCTTCATCTTCGGGATCAGCTTTGACCGGGGCGCCCCGAGCGCGCGGGGCGCCCGGGTTGACCGGTCAAAGCCTCATCCTTTGGCTTCGTGAGGGCAGCTGATAGTCGGCGTGGCACTGGGGGCGCCCGCGACACGCGGGGCGCCCGGAGCGCGCGGGGCGCCCGGAACAACCGGGGCACCCCGAAATGCTGCTGTCGGAGCTTTTTCTTGGTCTGCTGACTTGGGTTGACTCTGGGGGCGCCCGGAAACTTCGGGGCGCCCTGTCCAGCTACTGCCTCACTCCTTTGAGGCTCTCTGAGCTGCAGATACACAGTCCTTCGGTCCTGCATCCAGGGTTAGTCCAAAACAGCAAATATTATGTTAGTTTATACAGCCTTAGCTGTCTTGGTTCTGACTTTGGTCTCCAAAATGGAGCCCTAGGTCGAACCGACGCCTAATGTTCCCTCAAGGGGAACGCGTCCTCACCTACTCCTCTCGGGAGAATTTACCTGGTGCCAACCGGCTCCTCCAGTTGGACTTTTGCCCGGCAGCCCTTCGCCAGGTCTTGAGTTTCGCCCAGCAGCCCTTCGCCAGGACTTGGTTTTTGCCCAGCAGCCCTTCGCCAGGTCTTGAGTTTCGCCCAGCAGCCCTTCGCCAGGACTTGGTTTTTGCCCAGCAGCCCTTCGCCAGGTCTTGAGTTTCGCCCAGCAGCCCTTCGCTAGGACTTGGTTTCCTGACAGCCCATCGTCAGGTGCCTAGCAGCCCTTCGCTAGGACTTTGTTTCCTGCACTCTCAAGCAGCATTGTTAGACAACAAATAACCCTTACCTTTGAATCCTTTGCCAATATCAAAACAAGGTTCGATCTGGTGCTTCCTGCACCAACAATCTCCCCCTTTTTGATTATGGCAACACAATTCAAAGTTAAGGAAAAAATTACAACCGTTAAGAGCATAAGGTAAACAGTGAAGCATAACTGAAGCATAACTGTAGAGTTGAGAAAAAAAATTCTTTATTTTTCATAAAACCCTGAATACTTGTGTTATAAACTACTTAAAATACTTAACTTTGACCTTTCCTCCCCCTTTGACATATATCAAAAACAAACATGGGTGTTCAAGGTGTTTAACAGGGATTTTTGAGTTTTCCTAAGTGCTTCATCTCTTTAACAAAGTGTTTTTCAAAAAATGGAGTAAAAGCATTTTCACTAACAAAACTTGTTTCAAATTTTAGGCAAAATTTTTCAAAATTTAGGCAAAATTTTGAAGCTAGATTTCCCTTAAACAAAGTTTCAAATTTTGAGAATTGGGAATAAATTTGTTTACTAAGGAAAATTTTACTTAGGAGAAAAATATGTACTCAAAAAATTTGAAAACACTTAGAAATACTTCGAAATTTTTGAAGCACTTTGTTAAAAAAATTCCTTTCTCTCTTTCCTTTTTCTCCCCCTTGGTCTTATATCAAAAAAAATTTTGTAAAATATATTTTGAAAGAAATTTAAATTTGTGTATCAGAGCTTGAAAAAAAATGAGCGAAGTAATGTCAGGTGTTATGATAATTAAAAAATTTAGAAAGACTGAAAAATTTATGTTCAAAATCATAATTGGAGTCAAGTGTATATGATAATCAATAAGTTTACTTGTTATGAAAAATGCACAAGAACGCAAGTACTTTATTGAGCTTTTGAAAGGCATCAGTATTTTGAAAGATATTATGAATTTGAAAAACATAAGTACTTTTAAAATATTAAAGAGAATTACTAAAATTACTTGACTTATCTTTTTTGAAAGTACTTACACATAATCTTTTACTTGCTTTGGTTTCTTTTCTAGTCTGACACAATCCTAGGAAATCTTGTTAACTACAAGGAAATTTCCTTAAGTGTCCTGGAAAATTTTCAACCCAAGTATATATTATTTCAAAAGGTATTTTAAAAAAAATGATTTGCTAAGCCACAAACACATTTTGAAAAATAGAGTAATGGTATTTTTAAAGGCAAATTACTTGTAACTTCAAAAGGATTTTAAACACTAGTGTATTAAGACATATTATTTTGAACTGTTCAATAATTCTTTTAATTTGACCTCCCCCTAAATTTGATACAGTCCTTGGAAGCTTGTTGACCACAAGTATTCTTCCTCTAGTTCTTAGGGTTCAGTCCATATCAAAAGAATTATTTAATAATTTCAAAGATAATTGCAAAAGAAAATACTTGTTAGAAATAATTTCTTTTGGTTTAGACTCCCCCTAAATTTGACACATCCTCGGAGTCCTTGTAGATCATTAAGTGGACCTTCCTTTGTGTCTTTAGGGTTTACTAAAATCAAAAGAATAGTTTTGAATACTAGCATGGTAATATAATTTTTAGTAAATTCAATTTGAGCAGAAACCCTGTTTTCGAAATAATAATGGTTTTTGTAAAGCACAAATTTTTTTTAAAAAAAATATAGTGATTATTGGAAAATATAGTATTTCTTTTAATTTGAGCTCCCCCTGAATCTGACATAGTCCTAGGAGGCTTGTTGACCACAAGTTAATCCTCCTCTTAGTCTTAGGGTTTGTCAAACTTAAAGGAACAATTTTGAACATGCCTTTTGAGTATGATCATTTTTTTTTAAGGAGATAGATTTTTGAAAATACAATCTGGTATGATAACACAATTTTTCAAAAACCCTTTTTGAAATGGTAATAATTTTTCAAAAATACTTTGAAAGAAAAGAATAAACTACTCCCCCTGTACCGTTTAACTTAATCTAATGTCCATGTTTGACTATGTTGACTAGGGTTGACTGTGTTGACTAGGTTTGACTCAGTTATGTTTGACCAATCAAATAACTAAATTAATCAAACCCTAAATTCTATTTAAAACGAGTCTATTTTAACATGAAATTCAATATTTTGGAAAAAATAGAGATAATTTTGAATAATATTTTTTTGAGCACTTTGAGTTTTATTTAAAAGAATAGTGACATATATTCTTAGGTCCTAGATATCTCACCCAGTTCTATGTGATCAAACATGTTCACCTCATGGGTTTTGTGAGACAAATATTTTAATTTTGAAAACATGGTTAATTTTGAAAAGTTAGATTAATTTTGAAAACAATTGGTTTTAAATTTAATTTGAAAAGAAATATTTGAATCTAAGATTAACTGAACATTTGTGTTAGATTCGAATTTGACAAAAAGTAATTTGAATTTGAAATTCAAAAATTGGCTTCCAGGTCTTGGCGAGGCACTAGGCCTTCTTTGGCCGTAGCCTTATGGGATCATCCACCCTTTCCTTGACAAAGCCTTTTAATGAAATTTCATTTTCAAAATTATTCTTTGAAAAATTTCTGGTCTAACTAGTTTGGGTCTTGGATCGGTAGCTTCGGCTAGTTCCACCAGTCTAAAGAGACCAAGTAAACTTGATCTTATTAGAGTTGGTTTCCCTAACGTACTATCATCTCACCTCCACCCAATACTATGTTGTCAAGTTTCAGTTAAACTGTTTTGTCCTTAAACTAATCAATCCTAATTTTAAGCAAAAAGAACATAAACATAAAATAAAAAGAAACCTACAATTAAAGCACAAAAAAAATGATCTATGTTACATCATAATCGTAATAATATTCTGGATTATCAAAAACAGCAATATTATGAATTAAATTTTCTAACAAATTAGCCTTAACTAATTTATAAGATTCAATCATATTATTCATGGTAAATAAGGGGTTTTCAAATACTGTAAGCTTACCTCTCCCGATCGTTTGTCTAGTATTCTTGTAGTGACCACGAGCTAATCGGACCATATTGAGTCGATCTCCTTCTTTGTCATCAAATTCTGAGTCTGAGTTGGACTCGGGTACAAGTTGAATCTTCTTCTTTGGTGGTTCTCTTGGAGTTTTCCCTATACTAGAAATTATACCTTCCTCGACCATTATAGTATCTGTTGGATTATCTAATTGTAATTCAAAAAAGGATTCGAAATTGGTTACCATTTCTGGTTCGATTTCGATGTCGGGGATGGATTCTTTCTCGTCTTCTGATCCGGAGTCAAAGATCTCAATGCTGGAGCTCTCTTCGTGTAGATTGATTAGCTTTTCCCACATCTCTTTGGCACAGTGGAAGGATCCGACCCGCTTCAGTTCTTCTTTGGTCAAGCCGCATTGTAAGATAACTGTTGCCCTGGCATCAAGCTCAATCTTTCTCAGAGTTGGTTCATCCAATTTGTCCCAAGTGATCGATGTTTCTTCTTCTGTGGGAAATGTGAACCCCGTTTGGATGATCCGCCATAAGTCCATGTGGGCCTTCAGAAGGGACTCCATTTGATTTTTCCAAGATTTGAAGTTATCGCCGTAGAATAGCGGTGGACGGACACTGTTCCACTCTTGGTTGGCCATTTAGTTTAACCTCGTATAGAAAAGAATTAACAGAATGTACCAAGACTTGGTCTTGGATTAGTAGTGCGGGAAAAAAATAACCAAATAAAATTGCACGAATTTCGAGGCGAAATAATAATAAAATAATAAAGAGAATAAATTTCTGAAAATGTCAATTCTGGTTAATGATGAAAAAGTAGGAATTTAATGTTTAGAAAATTTTTTTCTCAAACTAAAGTAGCACGAATTTCGAGAAAAATATTAAAATAATAATAAAAAAATTTATGACAAAATTTAAAAAATTGTTTGTTTTATCAATTCAGACTTATGGTGAAAATATGAAAATTCAAAATTGAAAAAGGCGTAAGGATTTTTTAAATCCACCTACAGATATTATTTATATAAAATAAAAAGCGAACGAGATTGAGTTGCGTTGATTAACAAAAAGAAAAGAAATAAAATTAAAAAATTCGTAAATCCGAAAAAAAACTTTCAAACTGGTGGTTGCACCAAGTTTGAACTACCCCGCTCTGATACCACTTGTTGGATCGAGAGATGCGAGAGAGGGGGGGTGAATGTCGCAAATCGTTCGGATTTAAAAAGAGCGGGTGCGCAGCGGAAATAAAAGAAAAACAGAACAATGCAAACACAGTCGGTTTACTTGGTTCGGAGCCTGGGTCGACTCCTACTCCAAGGCCCACGGTCGTTGACCGTTTTCTGCGGGCAATTCTATAAGTTCGTAAAAGTTTACAAGACAGATTATAACAAGAACAGTTTAGTAAACTTTAAATGCAGCTCTTCGTTACCGACGTCCGGTGTAGATCGAAGTTTCGGAGCAGCGGGACGTCGTCAGCTTGAGTTGGAAGATTTCTGGAGCTTGTCGCGGAAGCAGAAGAGCGCAGAAGTGTCGAAGCAATTGATGCATTGAAGAAGGAGGTCGAGGGCCCTTTATATAGGGCCTGGGGGCGCCCTGGTCGACGGGGGCGCCCCCCCACGTGGCTTCCGATCCGGTGATCGCTTCGGTCAAGGCTGATCTCTTCATCTTCGGGATCAGCTTTGACCGGGGCGCCCCGAGCGCGCGGGGCGCCCCGAGCGCGCGGGGCGCCCGGGTTGACCGGTCAAAGCCTCATCCTTTGGCTTCGCGAGGGCAGCTGATAGTCGGCGTGGCACTGGGGGCGCCCGCGACACGCGGGGCGCCCGGAGCGCGCGGGGCGCCCGGAACAACCGGGGCGCCCCGAAATGCTGCTGTCGGAGCTTTTTCTTGGTCTGCTGACTTGGGTTGACTCTGGGGGCGCCCGGAAACTTCGGGGCGCCCTGCCCAGCTACTGCCTCACTCCTTTGAGGCTCTCTGAGCTGCAGATACACAGTCCTTCGGTCCTGCATCCAGGGTTAGTCCAAAACAGCAAATATTATGTTAGTTTATATAGCCTTAGCTGTCTTGGTTCTGACTTTGGTCTCCAAAATGGAGCCCTAGGTCGAACCGACGCCTAATGTTCCCTCATGGGGAACGCGTCCTCACCTACTCCTCTCGGGAGAATTTACCTGGTGCCAACCGGCTCCTCCAGTTGGACTTTTGCCCGGTAGCCCTTCGCCAGGTCTTGAGTTTCGCCCAGCAGCCCTTTGCCAGGACTTGGTTTTTGCCCAGCAGCCCTTCGCCAGGTCTTGAGTGTCGCCCAGCAGCCCTTCGCCAGGACTTGGTTTTTCCCCAGCAGCCCTTCGCCAGGTCTTGAGTTTCGCCCAGCAGCCCTTCGCTAGGACTTGGTTTCCTGACAGCCCATCGTCAGGTGCCTAGCAGCCCTTCGCTAGGACTTTGTTTCCTGCACTCTCAAGCAGCATTGTTAGACAACAAATAACCCTTACCTTTGAATCCTTTGCCAATATCAAAACAAGGTTCGATCTGGTGCTTCCTGCACCAACACCAAGTACTATTAAACCTAACTACTCCTAAACAATTTAAACTTAAGTTTAAACTTAAGCTAAGACTCACGACGAAAAATTACTCAGAATGGAATCTAACACGCTGAACAAATTGCAAGGTATGAAATTTCCAAACTAAACAATGAGAAATGCAACAACTGACTCTAATGTAAATCTAAACTATGACAATCTAATTCAGTTATAGAGCATTCAAAAGAAACAAATGCAAAATTTAAACTAAACATCCTACATACTCAAATTCACTAGATTCATGCCAAACCGCATTTTTGCCGTCACACAAAAACTGGAATCAATTCCAGAAATCAGCAAGGAAGTGGAAGAGATTTTCTGAACTTAAATCTATTCAAATCTGAAATCCATCAATCAAGAGACCCTCTATCAATTGAAAAATCAGATTCGAATAGAGCTGAGATTGCAAATTTGGAAGCTAAGCTCTATTTAACTGCAAATTTGTTCTATGAAGCTCGGAATGGAGTCGGGAACCACCAAAGAACGTCTCTGATAATCGATGAACTCCTTCAGTGAATCTCTAGAAGAAATTTCAGCTAAAACAGAGCACACGCTCTCACGACCACGAAACCCTCGGCGTCGCGATTCCAGCTACCTAAAGCCGTCCAGATCATGACTTGAAGCATCCTTGTAGATTCTGCAGCTTGAATGAAAACGAGAACTCGAGAGTGTGGGAAATGGGGGCTTGGAGAAGAAGTAGTTCCAATGGAACAGTAGCTCACCCCCCTCTTTAGGGTTTTTTTTTCCATTTTTCTGGAATTCTTTGAACCGGGTCAATTTGGCTTCGGTTTGGTTTATAAGGAAATTAGGGATTATTTAAGGTGGTTGGGCTTGTATTGAGTTTGGATTTTGAGTCCTTGATGAGAGCTAGATCAATTAAGCCTCCTTGTTTGATGACTCCTTATGGTTTGCCTTGACCAAGTGCCCATGTGAGTCAATTTAAAATATCCCTACAAAAACCCACCTTAAATCTGTGAGAAATAATATGACAAATTATATAAATTTATGCTAAAGCTTCAAAACAGTCTCCACTCAAAGAATATGACAAAAATTGTAAAATAAAATATGGAAGTAACAAAACACCTCAATTATCATGCCAAAGGGTTGTACTAAATGATAACTTGTCAATTCCCTCACACTTATCCTTGAACGTCTCGGTCAAGTAATCAAAACTAAGAAATAATGAATAAGGTATCTCCCTAGACAATTCTCAATCTTACTTGGAAAGTAATTAAAAGAAAGTCATCTAAAACTGTCAAATCTCAAACATTATGTTCAATGGACTCGACTCTAATTCTTGGTTAATACATAATGACCTTCATCCATCATGAATCAATTGAGATGAATTCAACACATTAATCCTCTCAAGGGTATTTTAGTGGCTCTCATCCTAAATTCTAACTCATGTTACAAATTGGAGCTCACTCAAGCCACTTTTGTTTCATGCACTACCATATGCTTGCTTGTCTTCTCCTCTCCACCACTATCCTTGATATAAGAATTTGCACTTATAAAAGCTTATTTGGAGTTTTTGCACGAATCAATAGAAATTACAGTGCTAGAAGAGAAATGAGAAAAGAATTAAAGATAATGGTGGAAGATATGGGTACAATAGAATGTCACTTGATAACTTTTTGCCACACTTCTTTTCATTCTTTTCTGATCATCCTGACCTCCTTGCTACAATTCAGCCATTCTAACAAAAGCGTTTTAACTCTGATATCAGTGTTTAGCAGCCTTGCCTTACATACTTTTCTCATTATCATTGTCTTCATTTTAACCAGTTTTTTTTATTTGTTTGTGCACTTCAGATCTTAAATCTACTCTGATTCCATATTTTATTCCCTCAGTCATGAATGTAAGGATACCTTTGAACAAATTAGAACTTGCTTCGAACTCTGGTACACCTAAGCATCGAATCTGAGATAGAATTAGTTTCTGAAATGTTTTCTACAATATACAGCCTGGATTTACAGCTTCACAGTTTCTTCTCAGCTTGGAGGCTCACATGATAATTGAGAAACTGAATACTCCACTTAGAACATTTTATTGTTCAAAATATTGTCTCTACTTTGGCATCCAAGCTCAAAACTGATTCACTGAATTCTCTTTAGTAATAGCTTTTGAATTCCACTTGGCACACAAGTTGATTAGCTGAAACTTTTCATCTGGGATCAGCAAGTGAATTCTTTTGTTGTAATTGAAGAATCAAATGAGAACTCTTCTCGATATTTAGCAACTTCACAGCATTGACAGCCTGAACTTATGCATTTCCTTGAAAATAGCTCAATAGCAGTATTAAACTGCCATGGTTCCCTAGTATCTATTTGGGCTACTCAAACCAAAAATTTCAGCTTCACACCCTCTTATCAGGTCTCTTATTTCCCTTCAGAATTTGCATCATAGAAACTTGAAACATCACATAATAATCAAGAAATTAGATGTTTCACATGTAACCTTCACTAACCAACTCTTGCAACTCACTCTTGATACACAACTCCTTCAAGTTGGCACACTTCTGATTACTAATCTGCATTACTGCATCACTGATTTCAGAATTCCAAAATCGTCAAGTTCTTCATCCTTACAATTCTCTGATTTCTTCACATCACTTACATCACAGAAACTTGCCTCAGTTAGTAGTGGAGGATTTAAATGCTTCACTTGAGAATTACTGATCAGGAAGTTTGAATTCCAGCCACGGCACTGCACTGCATTCATCCTTGACTGATTTCATCCATTTTCCTTAATAGCAATCTTAACTTTCACTTGCATTGCCCAGTAGTTGGAAATCTGCTCCCAAGAGGTTGAGTTCGGGAAGAGATAATTCTGCATTACTGCTTAAGTTCAGTAATGTATTTCTGATTTCATCTCAACCTCTTTGATTTTTTTTAAATTTTTTTTTAGGAAAAGAAATCTCTTATTCCTTTAGGAAAAAACCTATATTAGAAGGGGGTCAAACCTAACCTTCTAAAATAGGGATACAAAATATTTGTTTACAAGTAATTTCAAAAATATGAGAAAGACTGGTTAATCAAATTTAGGCCGAAATTATCACTAGACTATAAAACCAGATTTAGCCTTCTTCAAGGGACTTCACTTGATAGTTTAATTGACATCCTTCACCCTAGCTTCGAATCTTTTGGAGCATTTAGGCATACGGTTCCATCAGCTTTTTATGACTTCAATATGTAGGAACTGCAGATATCACCCTTTATTAAAGCATAGTATACCAAAATTGGGAAACATGCCATCTTGATATTTTCCACAATCCTTTATTAATTTCAGCATTGGGAAAAGTATTGCCTGGAGAAGCATAAGCCAAAGCTAGAAGTTTCCCGTGGCCAGCAAAACTGTCCAATCTGAAATCCCATATGCAGTAGAAATTCTAGGGAATTTGGCACACCTATAGTTCAGCAATTTGCCATATAGCTAGTTTCATTCCAACAAAGTAACAGATAAAATAGAACATCTTTGCCCCACAAAAATTCCTTGTTACCGAAAATTCAGAGGGAAATACAGATCTCTTCTGAAAAATAAAACCATGTATCAAATAAAAGAAGACCAAGGCATATTGGATTTCCCAAGTAGTCTGAATTTCATGGTCCAGGGAGTAATCTAAAATTTCTCGTATGCTATTAGATAGACCATGTAGCAATGAAAACCTTCCCAGCGAAGACTATTGAGAAACCAGAAAATTATTTGATATCAGAAAACCAGACATTAAGCTAGCGAGCCTCATTCAGGAAAGCCAGGAAGGAAACCCAGTCCACTGCTTTAAAGTTCTTAAGAATTCCAGAGGCTCTTCAGCAAGCCATATTCAAAATTAAATTGGAAAACCATGAAGGTCTTAACAGAGTTCTCATAGTAGATCAAATCCTGAAAATTAGGATCACACTGATAGAAAGCAATCATAGAAAATACAAGCAATAAGGTAAAGAATTAAATTGAAACATATCTGAGGGGGAGAGAACTCCAGAAAGAAGGCCAAGATAAAACTCATATGATATCTTCTTCAAAGCTCTCCTTTCTTCTTGGAAATTCTCACATATGGTAAAGCGACCCTGTCCAATTTGCAAATGCCAAGCAAAGTTTTATCCATCTCTGTGGGCATTAAAATTTTGTCCGCAGGGAAGGTAAAAGCTAGATTAGCGAGATGATCTGCAGCTGCATTGGCTTCTCTGTAGACATGAGAGAAATGCACTTGATAGTGTTTTAGAATATGTCTAATTTTCAGTATCATGTTATGATGCGCCCATGGACAAGTCGATGACTGCAAAATCTTTAGGGCAGCTATTGAGTCCGACTCAAGCCAGACTGGAAAATAAAAATTACTTACACATAAATCCAAACCCCTCTGAATAGCAGTTAGCTCTGCCTCTAAATTTGTCCCCACGCCAATCACTCCAGCCCTTGCTGAGATGATTTGACCTTCATGATTCCGAATGATAGCTCCATAAGAGGCCGACCCTGGGTTCCCTTTGGAACAACCATCTGTGTTCAATTTAAAAAAACCAAACTTTGGTTTTCTCCATAGAACCATAGTGATATAAGTTCTGACCGTGCATTTAACTTGGAAACCCAGGGTTTGTGCAACCTCTTTGTATCCTTTCCAATGCCTCTGTTTAATCAGCCCAGCTGCCATTCCTAGCTGCAAATAATGATAAATCTTTCCAATTATTCTGTTTGCAGTTGGTTTAATACCCCTATGCTTAGAGTCATTCCTGGCACTCCATAAATTCCAAGCAATTAG
This sequence comes from Boesenbergia rotunda, assembly GCA_024364735.1. NCBI lineage: Eukaryota > Viridiplantae > Streptophyta > Magnoliopsida > Zingiberales > Zingiberaceae > Boesenbergia > Boesenbergia rotunda. Next base: position 22,014 of record JAGFNQ010006853.1, on the reverse strand, counting down.
CGGAGGAATGATCTCTTTAACATGGCCTTCCTTTGTCCAAAGATGATCTTTCTTCCAGTTTTCTAATATTTGGTATCTGTCAACACCAAACAGCTGAGCAAAGTGTTTCCAAGTCTCCCTAGCAATCTCACCATACAAGAACAAGTGATCCCAAGTCTCCATAGAAGTGCAACATTGGCATTTAGAAGCTATTGACAAACCTCTTTGTTGTAAAATCTCTTCTACTGGCAGTCTTCTTTTTAGAAACCTCCAAAAGAAAATTGAAGTGCTTGGATAGAGCAATTTACTCCAACAAGCATTCCAGATCTCCTTTGGTTCTTGAATATTTCGAATGGTATTCCAAGCAGATTTAATTGAAAACTCGCCATTAACTGCAGGTATCCAAACAGCCTTGTCTTGATTATAAATGGAGCTCATCATATTACCTGTATTTGTCTCCAAATAGTGTACGGCAGTATCTTTAATCTCCTCTACGTAATCAGAAGGCAGTAGACTTCTCAGCTTGAAAATATCCCAACCATGACTGTTGAAAAAATCTGAGACTTTGCAATTAGGATTACCAATTATTTCAAATGAATTATGTAGGGGGCCCTTACAAAGCCAAGTATCAAACCAGAAATTTAGATCCCCTTTTCCAATGATCCAACCAATGTTTTTTTCAGCTATGTCACGAATCTTTATCAACCGGCGCCAACATGGAGAACACTTACGGTTTATTGCTACTACACTTGGGGCTGCTATTCCACAATACATTTTTAGCAAAAATGAAGCCCATAGCGTTTTTTGCTCTCTAAATCTAAACCAAAGTTTAATTGCGGTCGCTGTAGCAACATCTGTCAATTTTCTAATACCCAAACCACCTTCCAATTTCGGTTTGCATATTTCCATCCATGCTATCCAGTGCGTTTCCTTTTTAGAATTTGTAATTCCCCAAAAAAAGTTAGCAAATAACATTTCAATTTGGTGTAATACTGATAATGGGGGAAGTAGAACCTGTATAGTATAAAAAGGAATTGAGGTTAAAACACTTTGAATAAGAAGTAATCTACCCCCATATGTGAGTCTCTTAATATTCCATCCAAGGAACTTTCTTCTTATTTTTTCGACTAAAGGTTGAAAGTAGCTCCTTTTTTGAATTCCAGCAACGATTGGAACTCCTAGGTATAGTATAGGAGGAACCCCTTCTGAAAATCCAGTAATAGAGGCAATTATATTCCTTCTAATGCTTGTAATGTTATTCGCTGGATAAAACATACTTTTCCCTCCATTGATTTTCTGCCCTGAAGCAATTACATATTCATCTAGGAATATCTTGATACGCTTTACATTATTAATTGAACCATTCATAGCAATCATTATATCATCTGCATACGCTAAATGTGAACGTCTAACATCGCATCCAGAAGAAAAATATGATTGGGGGAATTTACTGAATAATTTTTCCAAACCTCTAGACAGAAATTCTGCTGCAATAATGAAGAGCAAAGGAGATATAGGGTCACCCTGCCTCAGACCTCTCTTTGAATGAAAAAAACCAGCTAAATGACCATTAACTTTCACAGAGAACCAACAATCAGTGATGCAACGCTTAATAAGCCCAATAAAAGTATTTGAGAAGCCAAAAGCTTCCATGACTTTAAATAAGAAAACCCATTGAACTCTGTCAAAAGCCTTTGCCATATCTAGTTTTAGGATTAAGTTGCCTCCTCTTACATGATAATTCAATTTCTGGATGAGCTCCTGTGCCAGCAGGATGTTATCTGAAATAAGTCTGCCTAATACAAAACCACTTTGTGAAGGTGAAATAATCTTGTCCATAATAGGAGACATTCTTGAAGATAAAACATTGGAGATTATTTTATTTGAAACATTACAAAGGCTAATAGGCCTAAAATCTTTCCATTGTTGGGCATTATCTACCTTAGGAATTAGCACAATTGTTGTAGCTGCCATACCCTTTGGCATTGAGCCACCTTGGAAAAAATCTAAAACTGCTTCAAGGATATCTTCTTTAATAATCTCCCAACAAGCCATATAAAATTCTACTGAGAAACCATCTGGACCTGCAGCACTATTTTTTGACATCGCCCAAATAATGTGTTTTATTTCCTCCATATTTGGGGATAAAGTTAAACTAGAATTATCATCAGCATCCACTAGAACTGGGATATGTTCAAACTTAACATCTTGACAATTATAATCCTCCCCAGTCAACAGATCCTCAAAATAATCTGCTGCAGAAGAGTATATTTGTTCTGGTTTGTCTAAGCATACTCCATTATCCCAGATACGGAAGATCTTGTTTATCATTCTTCTCTTTTGAACCAGGCCATGATTGAATTTAGTATTTCTTTCGCCCTCCACTGCCCATTTTACCGCAGCTCTTTGTTTCCAAAAGATTTCTTCCATATTTAAAGCTTTAAATAGTACAGCTTGTTTTTGAGCTCTTACAATTTTATTGGTTTCCGAAGGGGATAAATCAAAGGCACTTTCAGCTGCTGCAAATTCTTTTTCCGCTTTTGTAATGTTGTCGTGAATATTGCCAAAAACTTCCCAATTCCACCATTTTAAGTGCTCCTTTAGCCTTCTTAATTTGGATTGCAGTTTCCTTAGCCCATGACTAGCAATTGGAAGAAACCAGTTAAGCTTTACCGTTTGCAAAAAATTTTGGTGATTGATCCACATATTCTGAAATCTAAATGAGGCCGGTGGTTTGAGAAGTTCCGGGAATGTAATGAGGAGTGGGCAATGATCTGAGCAGGCTCGACTTAGATGTTCTACCCTCACTGAGAAGTCTTGAGCATTCCAGGAAGAGGAAATAAGAATCCTATCCAAACGCTTCCAGATTTTATTATTCGTCCATGTAAATTTATCTCCAACAAAACCAGCATCAAGAAGACCAGCTATTAACTGAAAATCATTAAAGTCTTGTACCGCCCCCAATTGTGAAAGAAAACCTTTAGATTGTTCATTGGAATTGGAGATAACATTGAAATCACCTCCTACAAGCCATAGATCATCATTTTCTGGTCTGATCTTTAGTAAATCTTCCCAAAGAATAGCCCTTTCCACTTGATTGCACTTGGCGTAAACAACAGTTATATACATTTTGCTAGGAAAAACCGAAGAGCAGATTTCCATATGCAAGAACTGAACATGATCAAGAAGAACTACACATTTAATATTAGCATCAAATAAAAACCAAATTTTGCCAGAAATATTGGAAATTGCAGATTCGAAACCCAAACGTCTGGTAATGGAAGATTCATCTAATTTAACAAAAGGTTCAAGGATGCCTAAGAAGTTTAAGTGGTAGGCTTTCCTTAGAAAATGAGTTCTGTTTAAAGAAGCAACATTACCTAAGCCCCTGACATTCCATATCATACCCGCCATTAAAAGTGTGAAGAGGATGTGGCTTTTTCCATATGAGCTTTGCTTCTTGTGACTCTGCGATCTATTGTTGGGGCAAAAGCAAATTTAGAGGTCTGTTTTCCTTTATCTTTCATCGCAGCTTTGTCCTTGAAAGTTTTTTGATTCATTATAGTTCCATCTACTAACCCCTTTCTTTTCCTCTTACTTGGACTAATCACCAAATCACAAGAAAACCTTCATTCATTTATACTGTTTGAATCATCCTTTTCATCTTCATCAAAAAATTTTGAAAATTCAGGTTCATATGATTCTTCTTGTTCCTTACCAAAAACTGATATGACATTTTCCTCTTCTATATGATGCCCTGTTATTGGAGTTTCTTTAGTCAAAGGTGGGACAAGTTTTTGCTTTTCTGTATCCTTTTCAAACCTTCCTGTTTGCAGATTGCCAAATGACAGTACTTGTTTTTTTGATTGTCCATTTTTGGTTTGAGCTTGCTCTCTTTCCTCTGAGATTGAATTCTCGCAATACATTTCAATGTCCTTTCTTATTTCCGGCACTGAGTCATTTGTAGCCTTCTGTTGTTCATCTTCAAGAACGTTACCATTTATAGACATAATCTCAGTTAGCCTCATTTCATCTTTATCTTCCTCTTCCAGTCCAAACAAAGGCATGAATTGATTATCAGGAGCTCCATTTACCTCTTGGATATTATCAGAAGGAATTAAGGAACTATTTTTTTGTATCCATTTCCTTTTCCCTGCCTGCCTTGAAAATACTCCTTCATCTTGAATATCAGAGTCCATCTGAGTTTCATTATTCTCTTTCCTTTTGTTTAGTTGAGCTCTTGAATCTTTCCCTGTTGATCTTGGACCATTCTTTTCAGAAATCCATGATGGCTTTGGTTTGTTTCCATTAATATAACATTCATCTACCGCATGTCCCAGATGTTTACAATCAGTGCAGTACTTCGGCAGTTTTCATAAGAAATTTATCCCCTTTAACGGAATAAATTTTCATAAGAAATTTATCTTATAAATTTTCTTATAAATTATTCCGTTATGTCAAGTTTTATTATAACTAAATTTATAATAAAAACAAACACATCTCCCCTTTTATTATGGAATAATTTTTTAAAAGAAATTTACTATATAGCATCCATGTTTGGAACGATTTATGTTGGCCGTCTATAATTAACCAATTATAGAATGATCATGAGTGGCACCTAGTAGTACATCATGATCCCCAATTAATCGAAAGATCAACGGTTGACCTCAGAAATAATTCTGAAACCCTTCAGCAGCTATAATGAGTCGTGCCTCATTCCCTTCACCATCTTATACCCACTTAGTTCAGGACACGGTCTTTGTCTGTCAGTCCCCACTAGGCTGACTACATCACACCTAGCCCAAGTAATGTCTTTCTCGTCCAACGGATTCTAATTACTCTCATGTTTCCTAGAGATTCATACTCGGAACATGTTATGCTCTGGCCAGAGGCTTCAAGTAACAATCCGACGATAGGCCTTGGGTATACATCTCCTCGCAAGGAGTGGTGAATCCTTTGTAGGCTGTTCAAACATCTTCGGGCACTTCGGCTTACCCAATCATCCTGGGTCCACACCTCCTTAGAGATGCTTGCTTAAGATGTCAAAGTATAAGTCTCCGTGACCAAGATGACTTGAACACCGCAAGTCAAAGGAACATCGCACTTAAGCTGCAGTAAGAACTTCATTGACATATCTACATGTAGATTCCCATATGAAGTTTTACAGCCAGTCACTCCAATGAACTAGTTCCCTTAACTAGCATCCATGTTTATCTCCGGACATCCCAATGTCACCAGCCAGTGAGAATCAGCTGATTAGAGAATAACCCATGCTAGTCTCAACAGAATTGATAGTGTCCGTATTTATCAATTCATCGACTAGGGACAATTTCAATACTTCACAATTGCACATGTAGAGATAATCACTAGTTGTGAATTAATCACAAATTCTCTCATGCTGTGAATTGTATTGCGGACATTCAGTAAATGAGTTCAAGATCTCAATCAAATACATGAACATGTATACTCAAATAGTGAATATTCATTTATTAAAGTAAATGATTACAATCATAAGACGATTGTCTTAGGACATTTCTCTCATATTACTAACAAACTCTCACTTGGCCTAATGCCAATCGCTAAGGTATGCAATACCACAGGCTCTAACATGACCCTCAAACATGCTTTGAGGCAAGGCCTTAGTTAAAGGATCCGCTAAATTCCTTTCAGTGGGAATTTTCTCAATTTGTATATCATTCCTACTTATAATCACTCTGATCAGATAATAGCGGCGAAGCACATGTTTGGATCCCTGATGAGACCTTGGTTCCTTTGCTTGTGCAATAGCTCCATTGTTGTCGCAATAAACCGGTATTGCATTATCAATGGTTGGAACCTCACCAAGTTTCGAGACAAACTTCTTGATCTAGACTGCTTCCGTGGTAGAATCCGCTATGGTGTCTTGTTTGGAACTCTTCCAACTTATTGCGCCTCCATTCAAAGTATATACGTATCCAGACTGAGATTTGGAGTCATCCTTATCTGTCTGGAAACTGGCATCTGTATACCCACGTATTACCATATCTCCTTCTCCATATATTAGGAACACATCCTTAGTTCTTCTTAAGTACTTAAGGATTGTCTTGACAGCCGCCCAATGATCCATTCCTGGATCAGACTGGTATCTGCTCGTGACGCTCAGAGCATACGATACATCGGGCCTAGTACATAACATAGCATACATCATAGATCCTATCGCGGATGCATAAGGAATCTTATTCATGCAAATCCTCTCGTCTTCTGTGCGCGGACACATAGACTTTGATTCCGACATGCTAAACCTTTTTAGCACTCGGTCTATATATGTAGACTGCGAAAGACCAAGCAACCGTTTTGATCTATCTCTATAGATTCTAATCCCAAGGATATAGGTTGCTTCTCCCAGGTATTTCATGGAGAAAGTTTTGGACAACCAAATTTTAACCGACTGTAAGACTGATATATCGTTTCCTATAAGTAATATGTCATCGACATATAATACTAGGAATACGACTGCACTCCCACTAGCCTTCTTGTATACACAAGGTTCGTCAGGATTTTGTGAGAAATCAAACTCTTTGATTGTCTCATCAAAACGGATGTTCCAGCTCCTGGATGCTTGCTTCTGTCCATATATGGATCGCCGAAGCTTGCATATTTTGGTTTTGTCAATCGATGTGAAATTTTTAGGTTGTATCATGTATACATCCTCAAGCAGGTTTCCATTAAGGAAAGTTGTTTTTACTTCCATTTGCCATATCTCATAATCATAATGAGCTGCTATGGCTAGGAGCATCCGAATGGATTTAAGCATAGCTACTGGCGAATAGGTTTCGTCATAATCAATTCCTTGTTTCTGACGATATTCTTTTGCCACTAATCTAGCCTTAAAGGTAACAACATTACCTTCCATGTCGGTTTTCTTCTTGAAAACCCACTTGCACCCTATGGGCTTAATCCCTTCAGGTGGATTAACCAAGTCCCATACTTGATTTTCGTACATGGAATCCATTTCCGACTTCATGGCTTCAAGCCATTTGTCCCTTTCTGAACTTTTTAGAACATCTTCATAATTGATAGGTTCGTCATCGCTTATGAGTAACACGTCGTTCGATTCACTTATGAGAAATCCGTATCTCTCTGGAATATTGCGTGTCCTATCAGACCTACGAAGAGGTGGTATTGTTTTAGGTTCAACTGATAGCTCATCATTATGAGTTATTGGTTGTGGGTCTAGACTAGGTGTTCTGTAATGTCTATTGGAGTCTTGAACTTCATCAAGTTCAATGCCACTCCCACTGTTTTCTTGTAAAAGAAATTCTTTTTACAGAAATACAACATGCCTTGAAACAAACACCTTTTGTTCCAAGGGAAGATAGAATTCGTAACCCTTCGTTTCCTTAGGGTATCCAATAAATAGACATTTATCAGACTTAGCATCCAATTTGTCTGATACAGTCCGCTTCACATAAGCAGGACAACCCCATATCTTAAGGTGAGTTAAGTGAGGTTTCTTATTATTCCACATCTCATATGGAGTAGTAGAGACTACCTTGGTCGGGACTCTGTTTAGCAAGTAAACAGCTGTCTTAAGCGCATAGCCCCAAAAGGATTTTGGAAGAGTTGCATGATTCTTCATAGATCTAACCATGTCCATCAAGGTTCAGTTACGCCTTTCAGATACACCATTATGCTGTGGTGTATATGGCGGAGTCCATTGAGACAATATCCCATTGTCCCTAAGATAATCTTGAAACTCTTGACTTAAGTATTCACCACCCCGATCGGATCGAAGTATCTTAATACTTTTGCTAAGCTGTTTCTCTACTTCATTTCTGAACTCTTTGAATTTCTCAAAAGCTTCAGATTTGTGTTTCATCAAGAACACATACCCGAATCGTGAGTGATCATCGATAAAGGTAATGAAGTAGCTATAGCCTCCTTGTGCAAGAGTTGACATTGGTCCACATACATCAGTATGTATTAGACCAAGCAATTCTCCCACTGGATTATCTTTTCCGGAAAAGGGTAATTTGGTCATCTTGCCTTTCAAGCATGATTCACATGTATCAAATGAACCGGGTTCAAATGATTCCAAAATTCCACATCGGTGTAATTTGGTCATGCGTTTCTTACTTACATGGCCAAGACGACAATGCCACGTATAGGAGTCTATTCGATTATCTATTCGAGCACGTTTGTTGCTAACTTCGATATTGAAAACGTCACCGGATAAATCTAACGTGTAGATACCATTGCACAAAGTTCCCGTCCCATAAAGAATACCATTTAAAATTATGTAACAACAATTGTTACTAAAAGTTAAATGATAACCCTTTTCATTCAAACATGAAATAAATACAATGTTCTTTATTAACGAAGGAACAAAATAACAATTATCCAATTCTAAGACACGTCTAGTAGGGAGCTTTAGCAAATATGTTCCGATGGCAACAGCAGCAATCTTTGCTCCATTTCCAACTCGCAAATTCCCTTCTCCCTTGACGAGTCTTCTTCTATTCCTTAGCCCCTGTATGTCATTACATATATGTGAGCTACACCCAGTATCAAGTACCCAGGTGGTTGAGGAAATAGAGTGACATTCAATAACGAAGATACCTGAAGAGGATGGGGCATCGGATGCCTTCTTCTTCAAAGACTCAAGATAAACCTTGCAGTTTCTTCGCCAGTGACCCTCCTTGCCACAGTGATGGTAAGTGCCTTTTGGTGTCTTTTCAGTCTTTTTGACCTTTTTCTTCTTTCCCTTATTCCGTTCTTTGGCCTTCCTCTTAGAACCTTTCTTTGAGGAACCAACTATCAGTACCGTCTTCTGATCTTGCTTTACAGAAGGCTCTATAGTCTTCAGCAGGTTGAGTAACTCAGGAATGGTAGTATCCAGCTTGTTCATCCGATAGTTCATCACAAATTATGAATAACTTTTGGGCAAACAATGCAGAATTAAGTCAATACTTAGTTCATGATCCATTGTAAAACCGAGTGTGCTCAGTCGCTCAATGTACCCCAACATCTTTAACACAAATTGTGAGGCAGAAGTGCCTTCCTGCATCCTAGAGGTGAAGAGGAGTCTGGAGACTTCGAACCTTTCGGATCTCGCCTGCACTTCAAATAACTCATGAAGATGGAAGATGATGGTATAAGCATCCATATACTCATGCTGCTTTTGCAGCTTAGGTACCATAGAGGCTAGCATGATGCAACTCGCAAGTTCAGAATCGGTCACATGTTTCTGATAGGCCACTAATTGGTCTGGAGTTGCATTTTCTGGAGGACGGTTGGGAAGTTGATCTTCAAGGATATAAGCAAGCTTCTCTGCCTTGAGGACTATCCTCAGGTTTCGAAGCCAGTCCATGAAGTTTGGCCCAGTCAGTTTATTGGTGTCCAAAATGTAACGCAAATTCAGAGAAGACATGATCAAGTGATTATCCTAGAAATACAAATTGAGCTTATGTGAGAAGAATGATAAAGAATGCATCAACATACATTAATTAAATCCTATTTATTTTTCGAATTGAATAACCCTTTTTATCAATTCGGGAGATCATAGGAACACCTCCAAATAGGTTGATATCCAACCATAGACAAGAACAACCATGGCTGTGGCCATCAAGTTATTCTTTGTAACGCCCGCCCTTATATCTACTCTCGGGGCGGGGTTACGTACTAGACATTCATAAAATTTTAACATAACATAAGAACTAAAGTTCGAGGACTAAGCATGCTTGTTTAAAACTATCAAGTTATTCCATACATGATAAGTTCACCAATAATTCAACTCACAGCATAATCAAACCTAATCAAGTATAAGAGTAATCACTAACATTCTTTATCAAGAAACATTAACATAAGCATATTAAAGTAGATATAGAATCATTCTTTCCCGAGCCACCACCCCACACATCTTCAGCCTCCTGCCTCTTCCTTTAGTTCAAGTGTTCCTTATCCTTATCTGCAGCATAAGACAACACATAAACTAGTAAGCACAAATGCTTAGTAAGGATCCTGTCCTACTCGCTAAAACCATATGAAAGCATACCACATGTACACATAACAAGACATAAGCATGAGTTCATCATAACATACTAAACATCAAAGTTTCTAAGCATGCAGTATATAGTATTTTAAGCATACCCATCACATGTAATAAATGTTTTCAATGAATGTTTTCAAAACAATTCCATAATGGTATTACTTAAAAATACATCCATATCATATTGGGCCCAGTTGTGTACCACATGATGCGCGTTCCCTAATGAGTTGGGGTAGCGAGCCACCAATCCCATTAGAGCAGGACCTCTTACGTCCTACCGGAGCCATGACCTTACGTTAACATGCACCCCGAATTTGTTTAACGACCCCTCTTACGAGTCGGGTACACAACTTACAAAGTAAAATACTTATCATGTCTTTACATATATGCTAAGGAGTACTCCAAATTCACTGCTCAAGGGACACCCACTTTTCCAGGGTGTTTCTGATCCCATAGGGACACACCTCACAACATAAGGGTGTTCTTGATCCCATACTTAGTGGAGTATCCTTTCAAGCATTTCATCATACATATCACATGAAATCTCATAAGGGTTCCCCACGGGCTATAAGACATGCTCATATATACATCATAATTCAACCCCTTAAACATACTTATATAGATGACAAGATTGGTCACATAAATCATATTCATGTCATAGAAAGGGGTAGCATGCTTCATGAGTTAATTGAGTCCTTCTTAACCCTAAATCTAGGGTTTTGGCCGAAAATCAAGGGTAGAGGTAGCTTAGGTTTTTGACATCAAACATCTCATACAAGTATCATATTTACGTACATCATGTATCATACTAAGCATAGCATACATCATGGGGTAATCAACTTTCACAAACCTAATATATCATGCCTTGGCCGAAAATCATATACTAGAGAACATCAAGATTTTGATTCAAGCCTTCCATTTAAACATCACATGCATACACATATCATCTTACCAACATAATCATGTCTCGTAGGGTAGTTTAACCATCACAAACCCTAACTTTAGGGTGTTGGCCGAAACTAACAAAGTAGGGAATTAGGGTTTTTTTGGAAATCAAACTTTCTCACAAGCATTTACCCAAACACTTCACATACATATTATACCACTTATTCACCATAGATTTCATCATAGGATAAATATGCAACCCTAAACCCTAATCCCTCTAGGGTTGGCCGAAACTTGTAGGGTAGGGAAAAAAGTTGGATTTTTGTAATCAAACATTTATATAAACACATTGTCTACACCATCATATATTACACTAAACATAAAATACATCCTAGAGAAATTTAACTCTTAAACTCCTAAATCCTTTACCTTGGCCGAAACTTACAAAGGGTGAGAACCCTAGTTTTTGTTCACAACATCATGAAGAAAATCCACATACCTATATACCCTAAGTCTCAAGGGGTCTTCCCATGTATTAAGGAGTGATCAAGGCCTCCCCTTAAGGGGTGGCCAAAACCTTCAAAGGGAAAAAACCGCATTTTCAAAAACCACAAAAAAAACAAGGAACGATACAACAACTATTACATTGTAGGCGAGGGGATACTTACCTCCTTTCGCTTGAATTTCTCCTTCTCTTACTCCTTAGGGTACCCTTGAAGAATAAGAAAGTGAGTGTTTCCCTTGTTAGCCTTCTCTAGCACTCTTGGCCCTAGAAAAGGGCAAGAACCTTAAAGGGTTCCTTTATCCTTCCAACTTCCTAGGGTTAGAACCCTAGGGCACTTTTTCGAAATTTGAAGTGGGGAAGAAGACTCTACTTTTCGAAAATTGAAGTGGGGAAGAAGAAGGAGAAGTGTAACTTCCTTTCCCTCTCTTATTTATACTCTTCTCATGAAGAGGCATGTCTCTTCACTTCCCTAGCTTTAACAAGCACGTTTCTTATTCTCTTTACAAGAAACATGGCTTGGTACAATGGTTAAGACATTGCTAGTGCAACTAGGAGGTTCAAGGTTCAATCCCTGCTTCCTCCTTTCTCCATCTTCTTTTTATTACATTTTGCACTAATCCACATCCAAGCCCATTAAGCCAAGCCCATCATGAAATTTCATAATAATAATAATATTTCATGAATTCATAATATTTCATAATATTCCATAATAATATTTCATGAATTTATAATATTTCATATTCATGAATTCATGACATTTCATAATATTCCATAATAATATTTCATGAATTTATAATATTTCATATAACATTTCATCATATTTTTGGGGTGTTACATTCTTAGCTATGAAGGTAGGTAATTATACCGATTACATATCACATATATGTAACTATCACTTTATGCTATCAACTAATTGAATGTTTGCATAAATCATTGGATTGTTAACTCATTAACAAGTATGCAACAATATGCATAACACCCAACTGCATCTCTCTTTACATCGACCTTGGCTGTGGCACAACAAATCGATGCTCCAAGCTTAAGGCTGACCCATTAATCAAGAAATAGTTTTAATATGGTTGGAGTTCATTTAACCGTTTAGTCAGGCTTGGATGTGTTCAACAACCAAAACTAAGGATTGACCTCTGACTCCAACTATATTAATCATAAACTAATTCCATGGTTTGAACATGTTGAGGTTCAAGCCGGGCATGGATGTGTCCATCAACCCAAACGAGAAACAAAACTCTGGTTCTAACCATATTAATGGAAGGTGTTGGCCTTAATATTTTGTAAGGGGTTTTGGGTCTCATCCTTTCTTTTCTAAGCACATTCATGACATATAATTATGTCATGTACTAACGATTTCCTTAATAAAGTATGTATGTGACTTAATTTATCAAGTCTCATTAATTGAATTAGGAACATGATTTCCTAATTCTAATTTCATACTTTATTCAAGGAATTGTTTTGGGAAACAATTTCCTAAATTGTCATAATCAATTTCGGAAATAATATGTTTAAGACTATGATTTCTCTAAATCAAATCTTATTAAATTAAGAGACAGATTTCCTTAATTCAACCACATATTATTTTCATGAAAATCTTATTTAAGAAAACTCTATAGGAAACCATTTTCATAATTAATTTTGGAGACAACAATATGTAAGAGCATCACCTCTTAAATCAAATAAGGAAATTATCGTTTGAGAATCACCTCAAAATTTCCAAGATTTGATTACATATTTTATTTATGGATTTATTAATTTTAACAAATTATTTTCTTTGGGTGGCTCCCCGAGGCTCAGATACCCAAAAAAAAGGAATTTGTTGTAAATCTAATTTGATCCGCTCCCCGAGGCGTAACTAAATTAAACATGACAATTTTATTCAAAATAGGAAATTAAATTACAACAACTAACTTTAAATTGGACGGCTCCCCGAGGCTCAATCCAAAATAAAAAATTTTGTTAATAATTTAAAACCAATTCAAATTTAATTGTCAATTAATAATCCATAAATTTGTCTAGACTTTCTTGAAAGAAAGTGCCCAAAATTGAGAGATTTCATAATAGGTTTTCAGAATAATTGTAAGTTTGTAGTATAAAGAAAACTTACATATTTCCAAAATTGGAAAATTTCTAAAATAGAAAATTTTCAAAATTGGAAAGTTTCCAAAAATGGGATGTTTTCACAATTATCATAAAATTTCAGAAACTAGGATATTTCAAAAGTTTGCGAAATTTCATGAGGATTTCCAAACTTTGAAATTCCTAAATCTAAAATTTATCATAATTGGAAAGTTTCCATAATTGGAAAATTTTCCAAAATTGAGATCATGACAAAGTTTTCGCAAAACAATTATATGATTATGTCAAACACTAACCTCGCTCTGATACCACTGTTAGGACCGGGTGCATGTTGACATGGATACGGGTTCGTAATTTTAAAATTTAATTACGTGCAGCGGAAGGTTTAGCATAAATAATTTCTCAAATTATTTTAACCACGTATCTAGCATGCAACCTTATGTTGTGGAGACATGATCATACATTTAAAATTTTGCAAAAAGTAAACTAATTTACTTAATACCTCGCGTAACTCATAGAAAGGGACGAGATCCAACCGTAGCGTCCCTTGGAAGCTCCGCCTCTATTTGCGTCCACGTTGAGATTTCTTCGGGATGACTTCGCAAAGCCACGAGTTTCGTGCCGACAAGAACTACTAGATTCTCCAAAGGCACGACAAGAATACCAAGAGAGAGATAAAAAACTAACCACCAAACGAAGAACGGAATCAAGATTCCGGGAGGAGGGAAGGAGTCGCGCCCGCTTCTTCTTCTTCTTCGGCTTCTTCTTGGTGGTGGAAGCTCACGGCAAAGGGGGAGGGCTCTAGGGCCGGCGGCACTAGAAGAGGGAGAGGGAGAGAAGGAGAGGGAGAGAGGCTAGGCAAGAATCCTTGATCTCTTGGATTAATCTCCAAGCCTTGCCTTGGTACCTTTATATAGTAGTCTCTTAATTGCCAAGTCTCCCCTTTAACGGAATAAATTTTCATAAGAAATTTATCTTATATATTTTCTTATGAATTATTCTGATATGCCAAGTTTTATTATAACTAAATTTATAATAAAAACAAACACATCTCCCCTTTTATTATGGAATAAATTTTTACAAGAAATTTACTATATAAATTTTTCTTATCATGGAAAAATCAATTCATAATTGATTTTATAAAATAAAATAAACCAATCCAAGGTTTATTTTAATTTCCATGAAAATAAATCTCTTTATATAAATTTCTTTATATAAATTTATTTATATAAATTTATTTATCCATAATTTTATAAAACAAATCGTGCTTGATTTATTTTATAATTTAAACCAAATAAATTGGTTTCCCTCCTTGTTGTGGCCGGCCACACCAAAGAGGGTGGGGACCCTCTTTGGCCGGCCAAACCAAGCCGCCTCCTTGCGAATTAAACTCATTTAATTCGTCCAATAAGCCTTCAAAAGACTTAGCCATTTCAAGCTTCCGATGCGTCTCTGATAAATTCAGATTCGACTTATTCTCTTGATCGGAAAATCTAATTTTCAACTCGTTTTAAATCCCTCGGATTACTCGTAGTACGTGTGACTAAATAGGCTTTCGATTTTTGTTGGCCGTCTATAATTAACCAATTATAGAACGATCATGAGTGGCACCTAGTAGTACATCATGATCCCCAATTAATCGAAAGATCAACGGTTGACCTCAGAAATAATTCTGAAACCCTTCAGTAGCTATAATGAGTCGTGCCTCATTCCCTTCACCATCTTATACCCACTTGGTTTAGGACACGATCTTTGTGTGTCAGTCCCCACTAGGCTGACTACGTCACACCTAGCCCAAGTAATGTCTTTCTCGTCCAACGGATTCTAATTACTCTCATGTTTCCTAGAGATTCATACTCGGAACATGTTATGCTCTGACCAGAGGCTTCGTGTAACAATCCGACGATAGGCCTTGGGTATACATCTCCTCACAAGGAGTGGTGAATCCTTTGTAGGTTGTTCAAACATCTTCGGGCACTTCGGCTTATACCCAATCATCTTGGGTCCACACCTCCTTAGAGATGCTTGCTTAAGATGTCAAAGTATAAGTCTCCATGACCAAGATGACTTGAACACCGCAAGTCAATGGAACATCGCACTTAAGCTGCAGTAAGAACTTCATTGACATATCTACATGTAGATTCCCATATGAAGTTTTACAGCCAGTCACTCCAATGAACTAGTTCCCTTAACTAGCATCCATGTTTATCTCCGGACATCCCAATGTCACCAGCCAGTGAGAATCAGCTGATTAGAGAATAACCCATGCTAGTCTCAACAGAATTGATAGTGTCAGTATTTATCAATTCATCGACTAGGGACAATTTCAAAACTTCACAATTGCACATGTAGAGATAATCACTAGTTGTGAATTCATCACAAATTCTCTCATGCTGTGAATTATATTGCGGACATTCAGTAAATGAGTTCAAGATCTCAATCAAATACATGAACATGTATACTCAAATAGTGAATATTCATTTATTAAAGTAAATGATTACAATCATAAGGCGATTGCCTTAGGACACTTCTCTCATATTACTAACACGAAGGTTGTTCGACATAGACCTCTTCTCTTATGAAACCATTTAGGAAGGCCGATTGAACATCCATTTGATAAAGTTTGAAACCTCTATGTTCTGCAAATGCAAGCATCAATCGAATGGATTCTAATCGTGCCACGGGAGCATAGGTCTCATCGTAATCAAGACCTTCAACTTGACTGTAGCCCTTGGCTACTAATCGTGCCTTGTTTCTTACGATTTCTCCCTTATGGTTCAATTTATTTTTGAAGACCCATTTGGTTCCAATAATGGTGGTCTTCTTAGGTCTATGGACTAAGTCCCAAACTTGGCTTCTTTCAAATTGACCTAATTCATCTTGCATAGCAATGATCTAGTCGGGATCATGCAATGCTTCATCAATTTTTCTAGGTTCAATTTCTGAAATTAGGGCAACCTCATTAGCCTCATTCCTAAAGAATGATCTAGTTCTAATCCCATGATGGATATCTCCAACAATTTGGTCTTGGGGATGACTAGAGGCTAACCTAGTTTGCCTTGGTGTTGGAGGTGCTTCTTGGATGGTGTCACTAGACACAAACTCAGCCTCAGGGTTCGGCTGAACTACATGTTGTCTAGGCTCACCGTCATCAAACTCATTAGCACCATCTCCAACACTCAAACTCTCATTCAAACCTAGTTTCCTAAGTTCGAATTGAACTCCTTCTACTTCTTCTGATTGATCATTTGCTTTTGGGATCTCCTCAAAAACAACATCAGCAGATTCTTCGACCATTCTATATTTTTTTGTTGTATACTCGGTAAGCATTGCTGACAAGGGAGTACCCGACCAATATCCCTTCATCAGCTTTCGCTGTGAACTTTCCAAGATGGTCCTTGGTGTTTAGAATAAACACCTTACACCCAAACATCCTTAGATGTTTAACTGTAGGTGGTTTTCCAAACCAAAGTTCGTGAGGAGTCTTCCCTAAAAATCTATGAATGAGGACTCGATTTTGCACATAGCAAGCTGTGTTCACAGCTTCAGCCCATAAGTAACTCGGTAAAGAGTACTCATTGAACATGCTTCGTGCAGCCTCTTGTAAGACTCGGTTCTTCCTCTCTACAACACCATTTTGCTGTGGTGTTCTAGGAGTGGAGAACTCATGTATATATCCTCTCTCTTGACAAAATTCTAAAAATCTTTAGTTTTGAAATTCTCCTCCATGATCACTCCTAATTGTTTTAATTGTTGTTGATTTTTCATTTTCAATTCTTCTACAAAATGAAATAAAAACATCTAGGGTTTGATCCTTATATTTTAGAAAATATGCCCAGATGTATCTGGTATAGTCATCAATAATCACAATGCAATACCTACTACCATTCAATGATATAATTGTATTACAATCAAACAGATCCATGTGTAGTAAATCCAAAGCGATAGAAGTACTTACAACGCTTTTACCTTTGTGAGAAGATTTCGTTTGCTTACCCATTTGACATGCATCATAAAGCTTCTCCTTTTCGTACTTGATGCTTGGTAAGCCACGAACAAGTCCTTTGTTGGCCAATTTCCAGATGTTCTTCATATTCACATGTGTCAATCTCCGGTGCCAAAGTGTAAGCCAAAGTGTAGACTCATCTTCTCTTGACATGAAATACTTAACAGAAGCATTAATAGCACTTTTATATGAAACTTGATAAATATTTTCTATCCTTGTTGTGCCTACTAGTACCGTGTCAAGTGTGTCATTTTGTCTAACTAGATATTGACTTGGATAAATTCAATTGTGTAACCCACATCACACAATTTGCTGACACTTAGGAGATTAAAAGTCATCCCCTTGACTAGAAGGACATTTTTGATTCTAAGATATTCGGATATTTGAATGTCTCCTATCCCTACAACCTTAAGGCTACCATTGTTACCAAAAGATACATTACCTCTACTTTTTCTTTGTAGGGTAGTGAACAAAGATCTATCACCGGTCATATGTTTGGAGCACCCACTATCAACGAACCAAGTTGATAGATGCTCCCCCTCAATCAAAGCCTACACAATACGAAAAATAAAAGATTCACTACAAGAAATTTTGGATTCAACAACACCCAATAGACAACGGTTTTTTAAAAAAACCGTTGTCTTTTTTTATTTAACAATGATTTTTTCAAAAACTATTGTTGTTGAAAAAATTTTTGCGGAAAAAGTCAACGATTGTTAAAAAAATAGTTGTCTTATGTATGTCAAAGACAACGATTTTTTAAAAACTGATGTCTATGGGCTTGGTTACAACAACTGATTTTAATTAACCGTAGTTTATTGGTGTTGCTTACATGGTAATACACAACAGCGAGTGGGCGAGCGCGAAAACGAAAACGCCCGCCGCTTTTATATAACACATGGTACCTCCCCTTTTTGCCTTGCCCTAGCTTCTCCGCCCGAACCCCACCCTCGCCGACCCCTCTCCCTTCCTCCTCTCCCTCTCGCCTGACGTCGCCAACCTCTCCTCTTCGCATCGCCGCAACCCATCATCGCACAACCTCCTTCCCCTCTTGCCTCTTCACGCAATCTCCTCTTCGCATCGTCGAGCCAACACTGCAGCTTAACCTCCTTCCCCTCTTGTCTCTTTCCGGCCAGCCCTCGTCTTCCCAGCGGCGGTTCCCGTGGGCGTCCGAGACCGGTAAGGGAACTGGCAAAATCTTGAGCATTTTTCAAAAATGATTTGGGGATGGAAATGAATGAGGATTTGTGTTTATCTTGTTATTAGGTTCTCGGCGGAGTGATCATGGTATCTTCGTTCATTTTTAGGGTTTTGATGTAAGACACTAAAAAACATTGTTGCTTTGGACGGGGAGATGTTTGTATTGAGAAACTAGGGTGTTTATTATACTATTTAGATTGGTTTTTGGCTATGCTTATCCAGCTTACAAGTGTTACAAGACCATAGAATTGAATAAACAAGAGATTGGGCAGTTGCGTTTCTGGTGCCAATATTGGTCAGTCAAGCAAAATTCATCTATATGTATTCATAAACAAACATGATGGTTTATTTGTTCCCTTTTTAGGATTCTAGTTGCATTGTTGACAGCATTGGGAGTATTTGCTGATCTATTCTTCTCATGGTGGGCAAGGAATTTTGCTCTTTATATGATTGTTGCAATAGCTACCCGTCTTATCGTTTGCCTTTTCTCCATGTAGGTTACCATTCTATTATGGAGCTAAGTTTGGAGCCTTCTTGTATTTGTGGCATCCCCGGACAAAAGTCTGATACTCCTTTCTGCAACTTAACTAATTCTAAGAGCTTTCATATTGTCAGGATTTGTTTGTGGTTCATTTTGTGAAATTCTTTTATGTAAAGTTGGTATATCTCAATTGGATATATCCTGTGTAACTGAAGGCCATAAGTTTGTTTATATTTTCCTATCTGCACATAGCTTTTTCTTCATGTCTGTTTATATTTTCCTATTTGCACTTAGCTTTTTCTTCATGTCTACCATACAACTAGGTCTAACTAATATTACAAATCAAAATCATTTTAGGGAGCAACATTTGTCTATGAGACGTACCTGGGACCTTTTATAGCAGAGCACGAGTCTGAGATTGATCGGTCGTTGTTCGAGTTTAGAGCAAGGGCCGCAGATAGGGGATTGATTGTAACGCCCGCCCTTAATCCCCTAGGGATTCGGCGGTGCTACTTTAATTTTCATACATTACAACTACACGCATGCATTCATATTTTTTTCTATCTAATCAATGCATGGGCATATGTATCATTTAAGCATGCAAGGTTCATGTAGCGGAAGAATAATTATTTTTATTCATCTTCAAACATAGTATGTATATAAAAAGAAAAACATAACATGGGTTTAACATGACAAGTTCCAAAACTTGAAGCAACTAAGAGCAAGATCCTTTTTATCCACCAGTGTTAGTGATATGAGAGAAGTGTCCTAAGGCAATCGCCTTATGATTGTAAACATTTATTTTAATAAATGATAATTCACTATTTGAGTGTACATGTTTGTGTATTTGATTGGGATCTTAAACTCATCTACTGAATATCCGCAACACAACTCACAGCATAAGAGAATTTGTGATGAGATCACAACTAGTGATTATCTCTAATGTGCAATTGTGAAGTATTGAAATTATCCCTAGTCGATGAATTGATAAAAACGGACACTATCAATTCTGTTGAGACTAGCATGGGTTATTCTCTAATCAGCTGATTCTCACTGGCTGGTGACATTGGGATGTCCGGAGATAAACATGGATGCTAGTTAAGGGAACTAGTTCATTGGAGTGACTAGCTGTGAGACTTCATATGGGAATCTACATGTAGATATGTCAATGAAGATCTTACTGCGGCTTAAGTGCGATGTTCCTTTGACTTGCGGTGTTCAAGTCATCTTGGTCATGGAGACTTATACTTTGACATCTTAAGCAAGCATCTCCAAGGAGGTGTGGATCCAGGATGATTGGGTATAAGCCGAAGTGCCCGAAGATGTTTGAACAGCCTACAAAGGATTCACCACTCCTTGCGAGGAGATGTATACCCAGGCCTATCGTCGGATTGTTACTCAAAGCCTCTGGCCAGAGCATATCATGTTAAGAGTGCGAGTCTCTTAAATACATGAGAGTAATTAGAAATCCAAAGGACGAGGAAGACACTACTTGGGCTAGGTGTGACGTAGTCAGCCTAGTGGGGACTGACACCATAGACCGTGTCCTGAACCAAGTGGGTATAAGGTGGTGAAGGGAATGAGGCACGATTCATTAGAGCTGCTGAAGGGTTTCAGAATAATTTCTTCTGGGGTCAAACCGTTGATCTTTCGATTAATTGGGGATCATGATGTACTACTAGGTGCCACTCATGATCGATCTATAATTAATGGGTTAATTATAGACGGCCAACATAAATCGAAAGCCTATTTAGTCACACGCAATACGAGTAATCCGAGGGATTTAAAACGAGTTGAAAATTGGATTTTCCGATCAAGAGAAACGAGTCGAATCTGAGTTAATCAGAGGCGCAATGGAAGCTAAAAATGGCTAAGTCTTTTAAAGGCTTTTTGGGCGAATTAAATGAGTTTAATTCGCGACCGGTTCGGGTTGGTTTGGCCGGCCAAAGGAGGTGCTAACCCTCCTTGTGGTGGCCGGCCATTAAAGGAGATTAAACCAATTTAATTGGTTTAATTAATAAAATAAATCTAGCGCGGTTTATTTTATAAATTATGGATAAATAAATTTGTATAAAGAAAATTTATATAAATAAATTTGTAGAAATTTATTCTTTTTATGGAAGTTAAAATAATCGATGAATTGGTTTATTTTAATTTTATAAAATCAATTATGAATTGATTTTATCATAATAAGAAAGTTTATAAATTTCTTATAAAAATTTATTCCATAATTTAAAGAGAGAAAAGAATAAGTTTTATTATAAATTAGTTTATAATAAAGACTTGGTTTAAACGGAATAATTAGTTAAGAAAATTTATAGGATAAATTTCTTATAACTAATTCCGTTTAGAGAGAGACTTAGCAAAGAGTTGCTACTATATAAAGGAACCAAAGGCTAGCCCTTTAGATCAATCAATTATTCAAGAGATTAATTAGAGCTCTCCCTCTCTCTCTTTTATTCTCTTCTCTCCTCATCTTCTTCTCCTACACATTAGGGCCGGCGCCCCATCCTTGTGGATTAGGGCCGGCGCACACAACCATCATCCAAGAGAGTTGGCGTGAGCTTTCAAGGAGAAGGAGAACCCGAACACGAAGAAGAAGAAGCGGATAGCGACTCCTCTCTTCTCGGAATTCGATTCCGTTACTTCGTTGGTTAGTTTTCCTAATTTTTCTCTTGTCCTTCTAGTTGTGCCTTCCGAGAATCTAGTAGTTCTCGTCGGCACAAAACTCGTGACTTTGTGAAGTCATCCCGAAGAGAACTCGGCGTGGACGCGAATAGAGGCGGAGCTTCCAAGGGACGCTACGGTTGGATCTCGTCCCTTACTTCGAGTTACGAGAG
>JAGFNQ010006852.1:399775-473448 GCA_024364735.1 Boesenbergia rotunda | reverse complement strand
AGTCGACTGCCAATTTACCAGTCGACTAGTCTAGCCTTAATTGCTAGCCAACGGCTAGTTTTTGGGGTTACCAGTCGACTGCCATTTTACCAGTCGACTGGTCCAGCCCCGAAATCATTCTGTGAGTTTTATCAGTCGACTGCCTTCCAGGCAGTCGACTGCCCCACTCACACACCTAGGGTTTCCCTTCCCGAGTACACTTCTCTCAGCACTCGACCCCTAGGATTCCCCGAGTACAATCACACAGCACTCGTACCCTCACGACTCGACTGACTCCTCATCTGCAGCCTCGACTATTGCCTTCGCGCCCTCTTCATCTTCGGCTCCCGTCCCTCGGATGAACGCAAGCCTCCATCTTGCCTCCATGCCATCCTTCACGCATGCCTCGAAGTCCGCGCCCATAAGCTCATCGTCCCTGCTCTCCAAGGTCCCTCAGGTGCGCACACAAGCCCGCGGCTTGCCTCCATGCCACCCTTCACCGTACTGAGGCTGTCCAGTCAAGTCCATATGTGTAACCTATACAACCTGCACACTCAATATACACATATAAGAACATAAGGGTAAACCTAACTTAAACCCTTTGCCCAAACATCAAAATACTTGGTCACTCCAGACCACAGATTGCTTCAACAATCTCCCCCTTTTTGATGTTTGACAATATGTTTAAGTTAGGGAAAGCAAAATAGTAGTCAATAGAAAAAACAATGCATATGCAATGCAAAATTGGATCCTATCCCAAGGCATCCTACACCTAACCCTCCGAGTTAGGAATTTTCACACCTAGCCCTCCAAGCTAGGACATTTCTACACTTAACCTTCCAAGTTAGGAATTTTCACCGAACCGGGCTTTTTAAAACTTCTCCCAAGCTCCCCTACATTGAACTTACAAAGGCTTTTTAAGAACCTCTCCAAGGCTCCCCTTACGCCAAGAATGGAGCAACCATGCTCCCCCTTTATCTTAGCTCCCCCTAAACCTAGGGTTTCTAGCAAAGGTGTGTTTGGTTCCCAACTTAAACCCAACACTTCTCCCCCTTTGCCTAACATCAAAAAAGAACCCAACAATAGCCCAATTATCGGTTCTTTTTGTTGGGACCGGGTGCATGTCGACAAGGATACGAGTTCGTAAAATTTAAAATTTTTACGTGCAGCGGAAGAGTTTGCATAAAATAATTTCCTAAATTATTTTAACTTCGTATCTAGCATGCAACCTTATAGTGTATCGACATAATCATAAAATAAAAGTTTGCGAAAAGTAAACTAATTTACCAAGTACCTCGCGTAACTCGAAGTAAGGGACGAGATCCAACCGTAGCGTCCCTTGGAAGCTTCGCCTCTATTCGCATCCACGCCAAGTTCTCTTCGGGATGACTTCGCAAAGTCACGAGTTTTGTGCCGACGAGAACTACTAGATTCTCTATAGGCACAACTTGAAAGATCAAGAGAAGAGTTAGAAACTAACCAACAAGAAGCAACGGAATCGAATTCCGAGAGGAGAGGAGTCGCTATCCGCTTCTTCTTCTTCTTGTTCGGGTTCTTCTTCTTCTAGTGGCTCACGGCAACACCTCCTTGGTGTTGTGATTGGGCGCCGGCCCTAGAGGAACTAGGGTGCGCCGACCCTAGAGAGCTAGGGTGCGCCGGCCCTAAGGAAAGAAGAAGAGAAGGAGGAGAGAAGAGAAGAGAGGGAGAGAATAATTAATCTCTTAATTACTCAAAATTGGAATTAAGGGCTAGCCTTTGGTTCCTTTATATAGTAGCAACTCCTTTGCTAAGTCTCCCTCTAAACCGAATTAACAGAATTAGTTATAAGAAATTTATCTTATAAATTTTCTTATTGCTTATTCCTTTTAAGCCTAGTCTTATTATAAACAATTTATAATAAAACAAATTAGTTATCATAAGAGATTTATCCTATAAATTCTCTTATGAATTTTATTATAACTAACTTTATAATAAAACTAATTATTTATCATAAGAAATTTATCCTATAAATTCTTATGAATTAATTCCGTTTAAACCAAGTCTTTATTATAAACTAATTTATAATAAAAACTAATTCTTCTTCTCTTTAAATTATGGAATAAATTTTATAAGAAATTTATAAACTTTCTTATTATGGATAAATCAATTCATAATTGATTTTATAAAATTAAAATGAACCAACTCATGGATTATTTTAATCTTCCATAAAAGAATAAATTTCTATAAATTTTATTTATATAAATTTCTTTATACAAATTTATTTATCCATAATTTATAAAATAAATCGCGCTATATTTATTTTATTAATTAAACCAATTAAATTGGTTTTCTCCTTTTATTTGGCCGGCCACCAAAGAGGGGTTAACACCCTCTTTGGTCGGCCAAACCCAACCCGGACCGTCGCGAATTAAACTCATTTAATTCGCCCAAAAAAGCCTTCAAAAGACTTAGCCATTTTTAGCTTCTAATGCGCCTCTGACTAACTCAGATTCGACTTATTTCTCTTGATCGGAAAATCCAATTTTCAACTCGTTTTAAATCCCTCGGATTACTCGTAGTGCGTGTGACTAAATAGGCTTTCAATTTATGTTGGCCGTCTATAATTAACTAATTATAGAACGATCATGAGTGGCACCTAGTAGTACATCATGATCCCCAATTAATCGAAAGATCAACGGTTTGACCTCAGAAGAAATTATTCTGAAACCCTTTAGCATCTCTAATGAATCGTGCCCCATTCCCTTCACCACCTTAAACCCACTTGGTTCAGGACACGGTCAATGGTGTCAGTCCCCACTAGGCTGACTACGTCACGCCTAGCCCAAGTAATGTCTTACTCGTCCTTTGGATTTCTAATTACTCTCATGTATTTTAGAGACTCTCACTCTAAACATGATATGCTCTGGCCAGAGGCTTTGAGTAACAATCCGATGATAGGCCTGGGTATACATCTCCTCGCAAGGAGTGGTGAATCCTTTGTAGGCTGTTCAAACATCTTCGGGCACTTCGGCTTATACCCGATCATCCTGGGTCCACACCTCCTTGGAGATGCTTGCTTAAGATGTCAAAGTATAAGTCTCCATGACCAAGATGACTTGAACACCGCAAGTCAAAGGAACATCACACTTAAGCCGCAGTAAGATCTTCATTGACATATCTACATGTAGATTCCCATATGAAGTCTTACAGCTAGTCACTCCAATGAACTAGTTCCCTTAACTAGCATCCATGTTTATCTCCGGACATCCCAATGTCACCAGCCAGTGAGAATCAGCTGATTAGAGAATAACCCATGCTAGTCTCAACAGAATTGATAGTGTCCGTTTTTATCAATTCATCGACTAGGGATATTTTCAATACTTCACATTTGCGCATTTAGAGATAATCACTAGTTGTGATCTCATCACAAATTCTCTTATGCTGTGAGTTGTATTGCGGACATTCAGTAGATGAGTTTAAGATCCCAATCAAATACACAAGCATGTATACTCAAATAGTGAATTATTATTTATTAATATAAATGTTTTACAATCATAAGGCGATTGCCTTAAGACACTTCTCTCATATCACTAACACTTTTAAACCCCAATGACTATAAACAATGTATACTAGCCCTCCATACACTTGTTTTGCATCATTTGGACACATACCCAGCTGCTGAAACTTAATTCAACCTTTACCAGTCGACTGCCCCAAATGGCAGTCGACTGATACTCTGAAACACAGAATTTCAGCCTATTCTGATGAAGTTCAGAAATGCGCCAAAAATTCCACAAATCTTCAAATATTCCCAAATTTTGTGGAGAGGTTTGTGGTACCTATATCTACTTGGGAAAAATACATTCCAAAATATATCTATCACCATTCCCAAGTTTGACAAAAAACTCAAAATTAGCTAAAAACTTCAATCAAACCTTGGCCTAAAGTCCTAGTTTTGGTCTCCACTTGATGTCTCTGCCCATGCCATCCCACAATGCATCCCTAGCATTGATTTACATGACATTTAATCATCAAAACCCAACTTTCATGCTATATGACCTCAATGTCATATTTACATGCATGACACATAAATCTAACGTGCCAAATCCTAAGAATTGAGACTCAAGTCCATCTCCAATTCTTTTGGCACACTCCATGGTCCATCTAGACCTTTAGGAGTAACCCTCCTAAGATCCATTCATCATATATCCCAAAGGCTCCTAGAGGTCCCCCTTGAGCTCTTAGCCCTAGCCACCTCCCTAGATGACTCAACCATCACTAGGCCACATCGGTGTTCCACCGGTGACTCTTGGCCTACAAACTTGACACTTTTAACCTTAGACACCTCGTCTTTGATTAAATCCTTCTTTTTCCCTTTAAATGACATCCCCTTGCCATTTTTGGACTCCCTCTTCTTGCCATAATCATATGCTATCCTAGCATATCTCTTTCCCTTGGCATGGGAGACCTTAGATCAGTATCCTAGACCCGATCTATCATTGGTGTGGTTTAGGCCACCTAACACCATATCTAAACCCTTAGATCCAACCGTGAATCTCTCTAGGATTTTCTCTAATTTATCAAGCATTCCCCTCAAGGCTTGATTTTCCCTTTCTAGACCTTTAACCTTAGAGTCCATAGGTCCACTTTGAACATTCCTAGATCTACCCTCCTTTCTAGGCACATTCCTTCCCTTCTTGGGATTAATGTCATGATCCTTGGGTCCTAACATTCTAGGTTGATCATGATGTATGCATTTCCTAGGGTTATGATCTACCTTGTTAACCTTAGTCCTAGCATTATATCTAAAACCATGGTTATGCACAAGCAAACAATTTTCATTAATTTTAGCATGCATGGATGGATAATTAACCCTACTTTTAATATGCATGGAGGAGCTCAAGTTTGAATTGAATTTTAACCTAGGGTTAGGAATTACCTCCCTTACCCTTGTAGTCTCTCCTTGTTGTGAACTTCTTCTCTTCCTTCTTTGCTCCTTCTTCCATCATCTCAAGTGCTCCATTTTCTTGAGCTCTCCACTCTTTGGGCATTTCGTGTGGTAATGTCCTAGCTCATCACACATGAAGCATCGAATTTTCTTTTTCTTTTCTTGGGCTTCTCCATTCCTACAATTCATGTTAGATTTAAGTTGAATGGAATTAGGTTTAGATTTTACCACCATTTTATCTTTCGGGCACTTGTCCTTGTAGTGCCCTTTTTCGTTGCAACCAAAGCATGTGATGTGCTCCTTTCTCTTGGCTTTGGTAGAGGTTGAGGTTTCTTCTTGCTCTTGTATGGATGAGGGTCTCTCCTCCCCCTCAATGCTTGAAGTTGATGCTTCCTCTTCTTCTCTTGAGGTGGATGCCCTCTCACTCTCTTCTTCTCCTTTACTTGAGGACGTGGGCATTTCACTTGACGAGGTAGATGACTCTTCTTCCTCCTCTTGGTCTTCTTGGACTATTGATCGTATTTCTCCGGGCTCTTCAACTCTTTGAATTAATGTAGGGTTCTCATGATATCTTTTCAACTTATCCCATAATTCACATGCGTTTTGGTATTCCCCTACATCACTCAAAATTTTACTAGGCAAAATATTTTTCAAAATACTAATTACCTTCTCGTTGACCCGAAATTGTTCTTGTTGATCTTTGTCCCAATATCTAGGATGAAGTCTCTTTCCGTGCTTGTCCTTTGGAACTTTGAAGGGCTCTTCAAGTGCAATTATACATTCCCACTCCATCGCGAACCACGTCTCCATTCTCGACTTCCAATACCCGAAATCTTCATGGTCGTAGGGTGGTGGAGTGTAAATATCGTCCCCAAATTTGTCTTCCATGTTCTTCTTCCTCTAGCGTGTGCTCTCTCGGCGGTTAGTCTGATCAAGAGCGGTCTTTCGCTCTGATACCAATTGATGGATCGTTTGTGTCCGCTAGAGGGGGGTGAATAGCGTTTTTCGGTTTATTCTTGTACCTACGTTGCTAGTTGCACAACAGAAACAATAATAAAGAAAACAAACAACGCTAACAAACCGCTTTTACTTGGTATCCACCCCGGCCGGGTGACTAATCCAAGAATCTGTCGGTGGTTCACTCCCCAGATAACCTCCGGCTAGCTCTCGTCGCTCCTTGTGGGTGGAGAAACTGTTGGTGCAGGAAGCACCATATCGAACCTTGTTTTGATATTGGCAAAGGATTCAAAGTTAAGTACTATTTGTGATCTAATGACGTTACTCAAGTGTGCAGGAAAAGTCCTAGGAACACTAGGCACAAAGTCCTGGTTTTAAGAATTGGGCAATAAGTCCTGGCCGCGGGCTAGGCAACTAAGACCTGACCAAGGGTTGGGCACTAAGACCTGGCCGAGGGCTGGGCACCGAAGACCTGCTCGGAAGGTGGGCACTAAGACCTGGTCGCGGATTGGGCACGAAGACCTGGTGAGTAAAGCTGGGCAAAAGTCCAACCGGAGGAGCCAGTTGGCAAAAGGTAAATTCTCCTGAGAGGAGTAGGTGAGGACGCGTTCCCCGTTGAGGGAACATTAGGCGTCGGTTCGACTTAGGGTTCCATTTGGGAGACCTAAAGTCAGAACCAAGACAGCTACGACCGTTAAAATTCATCTAATATTCTTGCTTTGTTGTGTTGGAACTAACCTTGTATGCAGGACCGAAGGAATATGTTTCTGCAGCTCAGAACACCCTAAAGGAGAGGGGCAGGTAGAAGGTCCCGGTCGCCCCCAAGGTCAAGCCAAAACAAGCAAATCAGAGTTGCTTCGAAACTGCAGTAAGCAGGGCGCCTTGGAGGTCCCGGGCGCCCTGAGTCAAAGCCAAAAATGAATCGAAGCAAAAACAGCCACGATGCCAGCAGACCACATCAACCCGGGTGCCCCCGTCAGCTCTGAGGCCGATTCTGGAGGGATAAGCGCAGACCGAGCTTCGGATGAGAGTTCTCGGATTCGAAGGCACGTGTCAGGTGCCCCCAAGAGTACTATAAAAGGGGCTCGGCCCCTAAGGCTTCGACAATCAATTTTTCCAACACCTTTACACTCTTCGCTCAAGCGCTCTTCTCCGGAAACCTCCAAACTCGAGATTCTAGCGCCGACGATGACCCTCTGCTCCAAAGTACGATTCACACTGGGCGGCGGTAACGAAGAGTTTACTTGTACTTTTTACTGCACTACTATTGTACAAATCCTTGTAACTCTTTGTGCTATTATAGAATTGCCCGCAGTAAATGGACAAGGACCGTGGGCCTTGGAGTAGGAGCCGACCGCGACTCCGAACCAAGTAAAAACGCTTGTGTTCCGTGTGTTTGATTTAAATTTCCGCTGCGCATTCTCTTTTCTAATACGAAACGCTTTCACGATATTCACCCCCCCTCTATCGTGTTTTCTTGATCCAATAGAAACCTCGCCACAAACTCTTCGACAAATCCCGAGCACAAAGACTACTATCTTACCTTTAACTAAGACAAGATTCGTCAAGAATCTCAGCCACCACGAAGTCCTCTTTAAATAGGACTCGGGCTGAAACCCTCGCCACCAGTCGACTGCCAATTTACCAGTCGACTAGTCTAGCCTTAATTGCTAGCCAACGACTAGTTTTCGGGGTTACCAGTCGATTGCCATTTTACCAGTCGACTGGTCCATCCCCGAAATCATTCTGTGAGTTTTATCAGTCGACTGCCTCCCAGGCAGTCGACTGCCCCACTCACACACCTAGGGTTTTCCTTCCCGAGTACACTTCTCTCAGCACTTGACCCCTAGGATTCCCCGAGTACAATCACACAACACTCGCACCCTCACGACTCGACTGACTCCTCATCCGTAGCCTCGGCTATTGCCTTCGCTCCCTCTTCATCTTCGGCTCCCATCCCTCGGATGCACGCAAGCCTCCAGCTTGCCTCCATGCCATCCTTCACGCATGCCTCGAAGTCCGCGCCCATCAGCTCATCGTCCCTGCTCTCCAAGGTCCCTCAGGTGCGCACACAAGCCCGTGGCTTGTCTCCATGCCACCCTTCACCGTACCGAGGCCGCCCAGTCAAGTCCATATGTGTAACCTGTACAACCTGCACACTCAATATACACATATAAGAACACAAGGGTAAACCTAACTTAAACCCTTTGCCCAAACATCAAAACACTTGGTCACTCCGGACCACAGTTTGCTTCAACAGGGGTGTATAACAACTTTTCATTTTCTTCCTACAATTGTTAGTGCGCAAGCAGAAAATACTAAGTAAAGAATAAAACTAACAACTGAGACACACCTATATACGTTGTTCAGAGATAGAACTCCTACTCCACGACTACCCGTAAGGTGGGCGATCCTTAATCCATCGGTGGATGATTCCCCGGAGCACCTCCAGCTAGATCACATAGCTCCTTGTGGGTGGAGAAACCTCTCCATAATCATTGGACACTACCTAAGCACACCAGGCTACTAACTCACTCTATCCAAGCAAGTTTCGCCAAAGAACAGTAGCATTAAACGAGCTCCTTTAAATAGAGCTCGAGTAGTAAATGGTCGCTACTAGTCGACTGCCCCTGGGGCAGTCGACTAGTTCCATTTGTTGAGGCAATCTATGGTCCGGAGTGACCAGGTGTTTTGATGTTTGGGCAAAGGGTTTAAGTTATGTTTCCCTTGTGTTCTAATATGTGTATGTTGAGTGTGCAGGTTGTACATGTTACACATATTGACTTGACTGGACGGCCTCGGTACGGTGAAGGGTGGCATGGAGACAAGCTGGAGGCTTGTGTGCACCCGAGGGACCTTGGAGAGCAGGGACGATGAGCTGAGGGGCGCAGACTTCGGGGCATGCGTGAAGGATGACATGGAGGCAAGTTGGAGGCTTGCGTGCATCCGAGGGACGGGAGCCAAAGATGAAGAGGGCGCGAAGGCAATAGTCAAGGCTGCTGATGAGGAGTCAGTCGAATTGTGAGGTTACGAGTGTTGTGTAATTGTACTCGGGAAATCCTAGGGTTCGAGTGCTGAGAGAAGTGTACTCGGGAAGGATAACTTTAGGTGTGTGAGTAGACCAGTTGACTGGCCTGGGGGCAGTCGACTTATGAAACTCACAGAAGGGTTTCAGCTCTAGACCAGTCGACTGTCGTGGGAGCAGTCGACTGGTAGGTGGCTGGTAATTGGCTGAAAATTCGAGCGTTGGGGTTGCAACGGTCAATTTTCAGTGGCACCAGTCGACTGCATTGGGAGCAGTCGACTGGTGGCGAGGGTTTCAGCACGAGTCCTATTTAAAGAGGACTTCGTGGTGGCTGAGATTCTTGACGAGGTTTGCTTGGGATTGTGGCGAGGTTTCTCCACCCACAAGGAGTGACGAGAGCTAGCCGGAGGTTATCCGGGGAGTGATCCACCGACGGATTCTTAGATTAGTCACCCGTCCGGGGTGGATACCAAGTAAATCTTCCTTGTTAGAATTGGTTACACTACTAGAATTTTTGCATTCAACAACACATAATCGACAACGGTTTTTTGATAAAGTGTTGTCGTATGTCAATTTAACAACAGTTTTAGTATTAACCGTTGTTGTTGATGGTCTGTATACGTAAAAAGACAACAGTAATAACAAAATGTTGTCGTATGTATACTCAACGACAACAGTTATAAAATAACTGTTGTCTATAGGCGAGATTTACAACAACTGATGTGATAAACTGTTGTCTATTATGACAATAGACAACAGTTATATTAAACTGTTGTTGTTGTATTGTTGTGCTGTTCAATCAATAAATAAAATCAACGGTGGATATCCGACTGAAAAAAAACAACAAACTATTGAAGTTCTCGTCGCACAAACTATTGAAGTTTGATTTTTTTTGAAATATATGTATATATATAAATTAGTTAAGGAAAAAGTTGAGAATTATTTAAGCACCTCCTCGTGCCCTAGTGAAACCGCCGAACCCCTCCCCTCTTCGCCCGAAGCTGCAGCCCTTCCTCGCGATCGCGCTGTGCCGCCCTTCGCCGGTGCCTCCTGATCTCCGGCGGGCAATGGTCACCAGGCCCCCCATCTCTCTGTCGCGAACGTTCTCGACGCCGAGCTCCTTCACGCGAAGCCATGTGCCACTGCCTTCCTCTCTCTCTGATCGTCGACGCCAAGGTTCGTCGCCGGCCGCACCGCCCTCGCCGGTGCGATCCTATCCGTGCTCCTTTGTCAATCGCTGAGCGCCAGACACGGACGATCCTTTCTTCTTCTTCCTCCTGTGGCGCCGCAAGCGCGAGCGACGCCGAGCGCCGCTCGGCCGGTCGACCGTCCTTCACCTCAGTCCGAGCGAGTGACACCCCCGGAGTAACTTCATCCGGATCTCCTCCTCACTCGACCGGCACTGGTGATCCTTTCCCCATCCTTTCTCTGATCTGAGTTGCGGCCCTGTCACTCGCGACTCTTCCTTCACGCAACCTAGCTGTCATCGGCCATCATCCAGGTTTGATGTCTGTTTGTTTTTAAAGTTTATGTGCCGTGAGTGGTGGTAGATAGGTTAGTTGTTTGTTGTCTTTGTTTGGGTGTGGTGTTGGCATAGGTCTTTGGCTGTGTTTTGCCGTGAGTTCATGGAGGAGTTTATACCATTTTGGTTGGGTTCCATTGATGCAAGGGTTACTTGGTTTGAATAAGTTATGGTTAATTAAGGATTATGTGATGACTTCGTCGATATGTGGGGAATTAATCTTGGAATTGATTTATAAGTTGGAGCTAAGGTTTAGTAGGCTAGTAATTTGATTAATAATGATTAGTTGTATAGATTTAATTAATGGAGTAATTAAAAGATGGTTTAATTAGTTGTATAGGTTTTCTCCATATTCATTCTCCCTTTGCGTTTTCCAGCCTACTATTTGATTTCTTAAAAGATGGTTTAATCTATATCAGTTGCACTAACCTTTTCAATGCCAACAAGCGTAAGCTATAGTTTGTACTGATTATTATGGCACTTTGTAGTTTGTTATGGCACTATCCAATCCTTTGCATGGTGCACGAAAGGCAGGCACTGTTGGGAAACCCCTTCCTCGAGTTGAGGTATGTGAAGTATTTGGTTGTACATGAAAGTGCTTCATGTTTCTCTATATTACAAGAATGCCATGCATGTTTTATATGGTGATAGTGTTACTTATTGTTGAGCCAGAATTGGAATTCTTTGTTTTCTGCAATGGAAAAAAAATGATCTAACTTAATTTGATGTAAACTTGTATGAGTGCTATCTTTGGCACAAAGTTTGAGCAGAATTCTAATTTTTAAAGTTGTTCGAAGTTAGAAGGAGAACCCTCTAGCAGTTGGAGACATTGCTTTACGTGTACTTTTTTGTCTTGTCTTTCAATTCAATCTCTTTTATGTGATTGTCTGGATTATGCTTCCCTCTGGCTTTTTCACTTGGTTCCTGGTTGTGGTCTCCATGGAAAACCACTAACATATGCTTTGTTGCTTAATCAGCCACTAACTCTGGCTGCTCCTGTCTAGGTCAAGATTCTTGCAGAAGATGGTAGTCCTGTTGGTGCAAATAGAGTGGGAGAGCTTTGTATAAGAAGTCCCTCTTTATTCAAGGAATACTGGAAAAAACCTGAGGTTTGATCAGTTTTAGCTCTTGTTTTGATAACAGTAATATATTGGTTTTTCATGCTTTGCCTTAGGTTCCTAGGCAACCGGATGCCAAACAATGTGGATATTATGTGATGAGATTTATGAAGCAAATTACTGAAGAAGTTACATCAATCGAGGGGGATGCATTCCGAACGATATAATAATTTCTTTATTATCTCAAATATTTAAAGTTATCTAGTTATAAATTTTTTCAAGTTATTATGTTTTATTCTGTACAATCATATAATGTGTTTTTGTTCATAGTTTGCAAAAGCAGAGTACTCCCAAGATGAAATTGATGAAGTGCGCTCCGCGATAGCTGATTGTATACAGGATTATATTTGATAATGGTATGTAAATGTTAGGCATTCAGTTGTTATTTGATACTATTTTGGTGATTATCATTCAGTTGGTGAATTATTTTTATATCTATGTACGTTTTATTTTTTGGTGAATTATCATTCAGTTGTTATTGGATACTTTTTTGGTGAATTATCATTCAGTTCTGCCTAACATCCTTTCGCAAATTTCGCTAACAGTGTTAACATTACAAAGGTATATTTATGCTTTCTTCATTCAAGACTATGAAAACGTGTGGTCTTAAGTGCATTCCTTGTTTGCCATGTTCACTAACAGATCTTCTGTTAAAATCTCTCTTGCTTGTTTTATGATCTTAGCAAGGGAAGATTTTTCCTACATTTTTCTGCAACCTTTGCACTTCTGTCTATTACACATCATCTTTTTTGGCTGGTATTATGAATTCCTTCTCTGACAGTTCCATTGTTGGGGTTATCTCCAGATTCAGTGGACATTAGTTCTAATTCCAAATTTATGCCGTCTTCTCTCTGCTTTGGCACATCTCAATATTACTTTCTGTGATTGTCAATCCATCTCATATTATCTTGAACAAATATGGTTATGAGTTATTTGTTTCATAACTTCATTGTATCATGCATATCATCTTCATCCTCTAAGCCACAACTATTATGTTGCAAACAATTCTTGTTTCTGACACTTATAGTTGTATAATTAAATAAGTTGAGTCAGTTGGATTAGTTGTATATGTAGAGCAATATTTTGGAAAATTCTATAGAACATGGAGTTTTTATCAACATTCTCGTATAGTGTTGTCACCTAATCAAGCATATCACATAGCTAATCTATTAATAGTTGAGACCTTTTAGCTTATTCTTATACCTCTTTGATTATATGTATAATCACCATTGTTTTCCTGAATTTTTAATTTGATTGGATTGAGTTGAAACTCAGGTTCTGTATCTAGAATAGTTCGCACTAACTAGCTTCTGCTCCTTGGAGTCTTTGTTATAAACTACAAAAAAAATCAAAATTTTGTTTGTATTTTTATTTGAAGCGCAAAACAAACTTATTCCCTTGTCTGCTTTTTGTGATGTGAATAGGAAAAAACATTACAATTTCTAATCTCTCTAGAAATTTACAATTAGCCATATTCTGTTGCCTGCTCCATAGTTATTTGTTATTCTTTCTTTTTCATCATGAATGCAAACTTCAAGGACAGTAGTGCTAAGTTTCTATTTGTTTCACCAATCTCATTTGCTAGGGAACATTCATCATTGCAAGATGGCGGGGAATTCAAGTTGCTGTCAAGAAGTTCAGCGATGAAGTAATGTCCGATGAAGATAAATTGTGGGTTGGTTCTATATTTCATCATAATCTGTGTCTGCAATCTTTAATCTCTACTCTGTATTGATTTTTTTTCATATATCAATTAGAGTTTCTTTGTACACCTTGCAGAAGGGCATTCAGAGATGAGCTTGCATTACTTCAATTAATACGACATCCAAATGTTGTCCAGTTCTTAGGTGCTGTTACTCAGAGTAGTCCAATGATGATTGTCACAGAATATTTGCGAAAGGTTGCTCCTCAAACTGTAATATATAATTTGGGTCAGAATTATATATAATTTGAACTCTTGTAATTTGGGTCAGAAAATACTTTAGTGGTTTCGTCTGTTTTGGATAGAAGATACTTTTGTGGTTTCGTCTGTAGAAAGCTTGTGGTGGATCTTTATTGTAAATATGTTGATGATGTTTGATATATATATATATATATATATAGTTTTTGTTTCGAGGTTAAATTATTACCTTTTAATTGAAAATATTGGTATGAAACTGTTGTGGAACAGTGCAAAAGCACAACAGATTTTTTTTAAAGCTAAACTGTTGTTGTAAATAAACGGTGGTATACGACAACACAGTGATAAAACTGTTGTCGAATATGATAAAAGACAACGGTGAATATGGCATACGACAACGGTGATAAACTGTTGTTGAATGTGATATACGACAACAGTGATAAACGGTAATAAACTGTTGTCGAATGTGATATACGACAACAGTGGAAATCAAACTGTTGTCGAATGTGATATACGACAACAGTGATTCACTGTTGTTGTAGACCCCCCCTTTAACAACATGGCCTTTAACAACAGTGGTATTTGGCCTACGACAACAGTGATTCACTGTTGTTAAATGCATTTTTTCTAGTAGTGTTAGTATTTGTCTTATTATTTTATTGTATATTCCGCTGCGCAAACTAACCGTGTAGGAAGAAGAGATTCGAAAATCGCTATTCACCCCCTCTAGCGTACGAAAATGATCCTACAGTTGGTATCAGAGCGAAGGACCGCTCTCGATTGGACTAACCTCCGAGGGAGCACACGCTAGACGAGAAAAAGGATGGAAGACAAATTCGGGGACGATATCTACACTCCACCGCCCTACGACCATGAGGACTTCACGTATGGAAGACAAGGATGGAGACATAGTTCGGAATGGAGTGGAACCTTCAGATTGCTCTTAAAGAACCATTCGAGATTCCAATGGATAAGCACGGGAAGAAGCTTAGGCCTAGATATTGGAATCAAGAGCAACAAGATCAATCCAAGGCAAACGAAAAGGTAACTAGTATATTGATTAATGTTTTGCTTACTAATGTTTTGAGTGGTGTAGGGGCGTACAAAAATGCACACGATCTATGAAAAAAGGTAGAAGAAATCCATAAAAACCCTACACGAGATCAATTAGTAGAAGAGGTCGAGGAAGTGAACTCAATAGCTTAAGAAGAAGAGAAAAAAGAAGAAGAATCATCTACCTCCTCAAGTGAAATGGAAGAAGACAGTGAGAGGTCCTCCACCTCATCCAGAGAAGAAGAAGAAGAAGTATCAATTTCAAGAATTGAGGGGGAGGAGAGATCCATTTCAATACCGGAGCAAGAAAAAGCTTCAACCTCCAC
Source organism: Boesenbergia rotunda (assembly GCA_024364735.1). Classification (NCBI taxonomy): domain Eukaryota; kingdom Viridiplantae; phylum Streptophyta; class Magnoliopsida; order Zingiberales; family Zingiberaceae; genus Boesenbergia; species Boesenbergia rotunda. The sequence continues at coordinate 458,641 of JAGFNQ010006852.1, read as the reverse complement.
CAAAGCCAAGACCAAGGACCATATCACATGCTTTGGATGCAACAAAAAGGGGCACTACAAGGACAAGTGCCCGAAAGGTAAGAAGGAGGTACTCTCTAAACCCGGGTCCATTCAATTTAAATCTAACATGAATTGTAGGAATGGGGAAGCCCAAGAAAAGAAAAAGAAGATTCGATGCTTCACGTGTGGTGAGCTAGGGCACTACCACACCAACTGCCCAATGAAAGGTGAGCTAAAGAAAATGGAGCACTTGAGGAGATGGGAGAATGAGCAAAGAAAGAAGAGGAGCTCACATCAAGGAGGGACTACAAGGGTAAGGGAGGTAATCTCTAACCTTAAATTAAAATGCAATTCAATTGTTAGTTCCTCTATGAATGTTAAAAATAGTGTAAATCATTCATCCATGCATGCTAAGATTAATGAAAACTGCTTAATTGTGCATAACCATGGTTTTAAATATCATGATAGAAATAGGGACAACAAGGTAAATTATAACCCTAGGAAAAACATGCATCATGATCAATCCAAGACCTCTAGACCTAAGGATCATGGCATTAATCCCAAGAAGGGAAGTAATATGCCTAGAAAGATGGGTATGCCTAGGAATGGGTAAAATGGATTTAGTGACACTAAGGTTAAAAGGTTAGAAAGGGAAAATCAAGCCTTGAGGGCAAGACTTGATAAATTAGAAAAGACCCTAGAAAGATTCAAGGTTGGATCTAAGAGTCTAGATATGGTGTTGGGTAGCTTAAAACCTAACTATGATAGATCGGGTTTGGGGTACCGGTCTAAGACCTCCAACGCCAATGGAAAGAAATATGCTGGGAAGACAAATGATTATGGCAAGGAGGGAAAGTCAAAGGATGGTAAGGGGTGTCATCCAAGGGTAAAAAGGATAACTTAACCAAAGACAAGTGTCTAATTTTAAAAATGTTAGGTTTGTAGGCCAAGAATCACCGGAGGCTCACCGGTGTGGTCTAGTGTGGATTGAGTCACTTAGGGAGGTGGCTAGGGCTAAGAGCTCAAGGGGGAGCTCTAGGAGCCTTTGGGGTCCATGGTAAATGGATCTCAAAAGTTTCTCTCCTGGGAAATTAGGTGAAATGTGCTAAAAAGGGTTGGAAGCCTTGGGTAAGTCTTAATCCTAAGTTTTGGCACATTAAAAGAGATTTTAGGGAGAAAGAGGTGAAAATAGGGTTATATTTGATAAAATTAGGATTTAATGGATAAACACCATATAATTCAGTGCTAGAAATGAATTATGATCAAGGATGAGAAGATACATTGAAGAGAAGCCAAAATTAGAACTTTTGGAGAAGTTAAAATGATATAATTTAGGAAGAATAGAGTTTCGTGCCAATCTTGGGATTTGGAGTACATTTATTTGAAAACATATTTTTCCCAAGTAGATATAGGATTCACATGTAACACCCGCTTTTTTTTTCCTAAGCGGCGTTACGTTAACATGCTTAGGGCATGTAGACATCATAAGGCAGCGGAATAACTTAACTTATACATGCCCTGTTACCATTCTTAACTTATTGACATGGGAACCTTAGCATATTAACTTTGAACTTAAGCATCATATCATGTCTCACATAACATCATATCATAAGGTTCCATAAGTCATTATTCAAAACATATAAGTAAACATATAGTTTCCTGGGCCAAGTCACTACGACACACATGCGTTCTTGCCCTCCTGCTGCTTCCTTCATTGTCCCCTTGAATGATCTGCGGTATAAGGAAATAAGACTATAAGCACACAGGCTTAGTAAGACTCTTTCCTACTCACAAAACCATTCATCATTCATCATCTCATAATGAGCACATAAAACATTAACATACTTGGTGCTCTACTTAGAACATAACATCTTACATCACTTGGCGTATACATGGCATAAACATAAACATAAACATAAACATCATAGACATTCTAAGCATGACATAATTCATAAACATAGTGAACATAATTCATGGCATAAATCATAAACATAGTGAACATTCTAAGCATGGCATAATTCATGGCATAAACATAAACATAGTGAACATAATTCATGGAATAACTCATAAACATAGTGAACATTCTAAGCATGGCATGATACATGGCATAAACATAAACATCATAGACATTCTAAGCATGGCATAATTCATGGCATAATTCATAAACATAGTGAACATAATTCATGGCATAAATCATAAACATAGTGAACATTCTAAGCATGGCATAATTCATGGCATAAACATAAACATAGTGAACATAATTCATGGCATAACTCATAAACATAGTGAACATTCTAAGCATGGCATGATACATGGCATAAACATAAACATTATAGACATTCTTAAACATGGCATCATCCTCATTCTTAAACATGGCATCATCCTCATTCTTAAACATGGCATCATTTTCATCGTGATCATAACCCTATCATTCTTATCATGAACATCGTTCCTATCCTGAACATAAACTTATCATACTTATCATGGCAACACATAAACATATACTTGAAGTTAAAGGCTCAACCCTAACCCTTGGGTCCTTGAGGTTGGCCAAAACATATGGGGTCTCTAGGGTATCCCAAAAATTCCCAAAAATTGTATTAAATCTCTAGACATCATGAGAGTACATTAAACATCATGATTGGGATTTTTATCATCATTTTAGACCCTTAAACATGGCGGCCAAAACCCTAGGGTGTCCTAGGGTGCTTGCTTAGGTTCCTTCATGTTGGCCGAAACCCTAGGGTATCCTAGGGTAGTCCAAAAATTCCCAAAAATTATACTTAACCTCTACACATCATAAGGGAACATTAAATAACATTATCAAGATTTTTGGCATAATTATAGACCTGTAAATCATGGTGGCCGAAACCCTTAAACTTAGGGTTCCTAGTTTTGTTTCTTTCATGTTGGCCGAAACCCTAGGGTGTCCTAGGGTACTCCAAAAATCCCCAAAAATTATACTTAACCACTACACATAATAAGGGAACATTAAATAACATTATAATGATTTTTGGCATAATTATAGACCTGTAAATCATGGTGGCCGAAACCCTTAAACTTAAGGTTCTTAGTTTTGTTTCTTTCATGTTGGCCGAAAACCCTAGGGTGTTCTAGGGTACTCCAAAAATTCCCAAAAATTATACTTAACCTCTACACATCATAAGGGAACATTAAATAGCATTATACAGATTTTTATCATATTTATAGACCTAGAAATCATGGTGGCCGAAACCCTTAAGCATGAGGGTCTTGGTTTTCTTTCCTTTCAACATCAAATTCGAAAACTAACCAATATATCATGATAAAAAATCATGGAAATCATAGGGAACTATTATACCACAGATGAGGGAGTCTTACCTTGGGTTTCTTGATTTTTCGAACCTTGGAAGAGAAGAAAATGGTAAGATCTTTGGACCCTTGCCTCCTTGTCCTTGTATCCTTGGAAAAAAACCCTTAGATCTTGGGGATAAGACCTCTTGTGGAGTTTTTCCAAGGGAAATCCTTCCTTGGGTGTTCGGCTAGGATGAGGGGAGGAGGAGTTGTGAAAATGCAAGAAATGGGAAGAAGAGGTAACTCCCAAAACCCCCCTTTAATAGCCCATTAAGGAGGCAAATGAAGAGTCTCTCCATGACTCTTCATCTTCTTCTTAATCTTAACTTATATCCACTTCATTTCCTCATAGAAATCCCTTGCTAGGTGAGTTGGTTAAGGCTTACATGGTTGTACAAGAGGTCCAAGGTTCAATCCTTGGCTCATGCACCTTTATTTTTATTTTATTTTTATTTCATTTATTTTTTTATTTCTATTTCCTAAATTCCGAAAATCCCCCTAAAATCACCCATAATTATGCCAATATTCCTAAATAAAATTCTTTTATATTTGTATTAATTTTACCTAATTTATATTAATTTTACCTAATTAATATCTATTTTTGGAGCCCATTTAAAGCTCATTGGTACTTAGTTTTCTCAATTTAAATGAGAAAATATGGATTTTCTTGGCTAAAGTTCTCCTTAATATTTCTAGGTTCCTTGGAAAATTATTTAAATATGCTTAATATTTTAAGAAAATATTAAGAGAATTTTTCGGGTCGTTACATCACAAATCTCCCCACAAAATTTCAGATTTTTTGGAGATTTGTAGAATTATTTAGAGATTTCTGAAATTCGACTGAAAAACCTGAAATTCAGGTATCAGTCGACTACCCTGGGGGGCAGTCGACTGATCCGAAGTGAATTCAACCCTGGGACCATTCTGTGAGTTTTCGTAGTCGACTGCCCCAGGGTCCAGTAGGGTTAGAATGAAAAGGTATTTTGGATGATAGAATCTGAACTTAAAATTAAAATCCTTGATTATACTTCTTGAATTAAGGTTTGACTATGGTTTAGTGGACTGTATGAAATAATACAATATGGATATCATGGAATTGAAGGAGAACTAATGAGTGCTTAAGAGTCAATGGATGATATTGAATGATAAAGTCTTGATAATTGAAAGGATATGGAAACAGGAAGAATTGAGAACCATTTTGTGTGTAAAATTAAGGTATATGGATTTGACAAACATAAGGAAACATATATGGATTTGAAAGTTGATACAAAGTGCCAAAATCTTGAGGAATTATAGGTTTGTACCAAAAGCCAAGCACGTTTATTGTTTTTCATGAAATCATATTTTTCTAGGATAGGGTATATCCTAGCAAATGTGCTTTCAAACCTTTAGGTTTTTTGTTGAGTTCTTTTTGGCACTAAGGGAAAGGTTGCTTGGGGCAATCCTTTGATAGTGTCAAAGGGGGAAGAACTCGGGTGTTGGGTTGGGTATAACTCAACATGGTGTTAATGGGTTAAGTTGGGTAGAACTTCACCTAGGTAAGATGAAAATTTGGAGAAGACATAGGTTAAGGAGGAGGTTGCCTCCTTGATTGCCTTTATTTTCATAGAAATTTTTAGATTTTGTTCCAAACTTGGGAATGGTGATAGATACATTATTGAATGTATTTTTTCCAAGTAGGTATGGGTACCACAAAGTTCTCCACAAAATTTGAAAATGTTTGGAGATTTGTGGAATTTATGGCACAATTCTGAAATTGGCCAGAAAAACTGATTATCAGAGTATCAGTCGACTGCCCTGGGGGGTCAGTCGACTGGCCAGGGCTGATTTATGTATCAGCAATTGGTTTGGGGTTCAAATGATGGAAAACAAGTGTATGGGGGCTAGTACACTGTGCTTAGGATCATTAGGAATTAAAAGATCCGATTGTTAGTGATATGAGAGAAGTGTCCTAAGGCAATCGTCTTATGATTGTAATCATTTATTTTAATAAATGAATATTCACTATTTGAGTATACATGTTTATGTATTTGATTGAGATCTTAAACTCATTTACTGAATGTCCGCAATACAATTCACAGCATGAGAGAATTTGTGATGAATTCACAACTAGTGATTATCTCTACGTGTGCAATTGTGAAGTATTGAAATTGTCCCTAGTCGATTAATTGATAAACACGGACACTATCAATTCTGTTGAGACTAGCATGGGTTATTCTCTAATCATCTGATTCTCACTGGCTGGTGACATTGGGATGTCCGGAGATAAACATGAATGCTAGTTAAGGGAACTAGTTCATTGGAGTGACTGACTGTAAAACTTCATATGGTAGTCTACATATAGATATGTCAATGAAGTTCTTACTACAGCTTAAGTGCGATGTTCCTTTGACTTGTGGTGTTCAAGTCATCTTGGTCATGGAGACTTATACTTTGACATCTTAAGCAAGCATCTTCAAGGAGGTGTGGACCCAGGATGATTGGGTATAAACTGAAGTGCCCGAAGATGTTTGAATAGCCTACAAAGGATTCACCACTCCTTGCGAGGAGATGTATATCCAAGGCCTATCGTCGGATTGTTACTCGAAGCCTCTGGCCAGAGCATGACATGTTCAGAGTATGAATCTCTTAGATACATGAGAGTAATTAGAATCCGTAGGACGAGAAAATGTTACTTGGGCTAGGTGTGACGTAGTCAGCCTAGTGGGGACTGATACACATAGACCATGTCCTGAACCAAGTGGGTATAAGATGGTGAAGGGAATGGGGCAAGATACATTATAGCTGCTGAAGGGTTTCAGAATTATTTCTGTGGTCAACCGTTGATCTTTCGATTAATTGGGGATCATGATGTACTACTAGGTGCCACTCATGATCGTTCTATAATTGATTAATTATAGATGGCCAACATAAATCGAAAGCCTATTTAGTCATACGCACTACGAGTAATCCGAGGGATTTAAAACGAGTTGAAAATTGGATTTTCCAATCAAGAGAGATTAGGTTTGGTTGAGCCAAACGATAAATCGAATCTGAATTTTTCAGAGACGCATCGGAAGCGTAAAATGGCTAAGTCTTTTGAAGACTTAATAGATGAATTAAATGAGTTTAATTCATTGGGGCGTGGCTTGGATAGGCCGGCCAAAGAGGGTCCCCACCCTCTTTGCTTGGCCGACCACAACAAAGGAGAAAACCAAATTGTTTGGTTCAATTTATAAAATAAACCAAGTGTGGTTTGTTTTATAAAATTATGGATGATATAAATTTTATATAAACCAAGGTTTGGTTTATTTTTCATGGAAATTAAAATGAACCATGGATTAATTTATTTTATTTTATAAAATCAATCATGGATTGATTTACCATGATAAAGAAATTTATATAAAGAAATTTATATAAAATTTATTTTTCATGGAAATTAAAATGAACCATGGATTGGTTTATTTTATTTTATAAAATCAATCATGGATTGATTTACCATGATAAAGAAATTTATATAAAATTTATTTTTCATGGAAATTAAAATGAACCATGGATTGGTTTATTTTATTTTATAAAATCAATCATGGATTGACTTACCATGATAAAGAAATTTATATAAAGAAATTTATATGATAAATTTCTTATGAAAATTTATTCCATAAGAAAAGGAGACTTGGTTGATTTTATCATGAATTAAAATATGGTTTTTGTTGGTGCAGGAAGCACCAGATCGAACCTTGTTTTGATATTGGCAAAGGATTCAAAGTTAAGGGTTATTTGTTGTCTAACAATGCTGCTTGAGAGTGCAGGAAACAAAGTCCTAGCGAAGGGCTGCTAGGCACCTGACGATAGGCTGTCAGGAAACCAAGTCCTGGCGAAGGGTTGCTGGGCGAAAACCAAGTCCTAGCGAAGGGATGCTAGGCACCTGACGATGGGCTATCAGGAAACCAAGTCCTGGCGAAGGGTTGCTGGGCGAAAACCAAGTCCTGGCGAAGGGCTGCTAGGCGAAAACCAAGTCCTGGCGAAGGGCTGCTAGGCGAAAACCAAGACCTGGCGAAGGGTTGCCGGGCAAAAGTCCAACTGGAGGATCCGGTTGGCACCAGGTAAATTCTCCCGAGAGGAGTAGGTGAGGACGCGTTCCCCTTGTGGGAACATTAGGCGTCGGTTCGACCTAGGGCTCCATTTTGGAGACCAAAGTCAGAACCAAGACAGCTAAGGCTGTATAAATCTAATAAATTATTATGTTATTGTGTTTTGGACTAACCCTGGATACAGGACCGAAGGAACGTGTGTCTGCAGCTCAGAAAGCCTCAAAGGAGAGAGGCAGTTGCTGAGAGGGCGCCCGGAGCGTCCCGGGCGCCCCTAAGGGCCATACAAAACAGGTAACAAAAATAATGGTTCGAATACACACTGGGCCGGGCGCCCCCGCTGCTCCCCGGCGCCCCCGCTGCTCCCGGGCGCCCCCTGCACTGCGGGCGCCCCCTGGCGCATACTTCGAACCAAGAAGCCCTCGAAGCCAAGCGGATAACCTTTGACCCGGTCAATGCGGGCGCCCCGAGCGCTGCGGGCGCCCCGGTCAAAGCGGATCTTGAAGATAAGCCGCGACCGAGACGTTGGCGGATCGAAGGCCACGTGGGGGACGCCCCCGACGTCCCGGGCGCCCCCTAGCCCTATATAAAGGGCCCTCGACCCCAGGCTTCAATACACTGCTTTCATTCAACGCATCCAAACGCTCTGACGACCGCGCTCTGCTCTGAAAACTTCCCGACTCAAGAACGAAGCGCCGTCAACCTCCCACTGCACCGAAACTCGATCTACACCGGGAGTTGGTAAAACAAAGTGTATATTTCTATTTACAGTAATTTTGTAATCTCACTCTGTAACCATTTTGCGCACTATAGAATTGCCCAAAGTAAATGGTCAACGACCGTGGGCCTTGGAGTAGGAGTCGACCCAGGCTCCGAACCAAGTAAAACCTTGGTGTTTGCGTTGTTTGTTTTTATTCCGCCGCGCACTTACTCTTTCTTTTAAATCTGAACATTTTCCGATATTCACCCCCCCTCTATCGGTCTTTCTCGATCCAACAATTTTAACCATGATATAAAATCAAGACTTGACATGATGGAATAACTCATAGAAAATTTATATGATAGATTTCTTATGAAAATAATTTATTCCATAAGAAAAAAGAGACTTGGCGGTTGAGAGGCCACTATATAAAGGACCCAAGGCAAGGCTTGGAATTGATTCGAAATAATCCAAGTATTCTTGCCTAGGCTCTCTTGCCCTCTCTTCCCTTCTTCCTTTTGGCCGGCCACACCTCTTCTCCCTTCTTCTTGCCGCGAGCACAAGGAGAAGCACCGAGGCGATGAAGTTCTTCCGTTGGGACGATCTTCCTCTCCGGCCATCATCACCTTGGGATTGGGCGCAAGTCATCTTCCTCCTTCTCGTCGGAATTGTGATTTCGGCTAACCTTGGTGGTGAGTTTTTCTGATATGATTACTTCTCTCTTGGTTCTCTTGTCGCGTTCTCGGAGAATCTAGTAGTTCTCGAGAACATGAAACTCGTGGCTTTGCGAAGTCATCCCAAAGAAAACTCGGCGTGGACGTGAATAGAGGCGGAGCTTCCAAGGGACGCTTACGGTTGGATCTCGTCCCTTTCTTCGAGTTACGCGAGGTAACAAGTAAATTAGTTTATGTTTCTGCAAAATTTTAAATATATGATCATGTCTACACAACATAAGGTTGCATGCTTAGATGTGTGGTTAAATAATTTGAGAAATTATTTATGCTAAACCTTCCGCTGCACGTAATTAATTTTAAAATTACGAACCCGCATCCATGTCAACATGCACTCGGTCCCAACACCGATAATTGAGATATTATTGGGTTCTTTTTGATGTTAGGCAAAGGGGGAGAAGTGTTGGGTTTAAGTTAGAAAACCAAACATACCTTTACTAGAAACCCTAGGTTTAGGGGGAGCTGATATTAAGGGGGAGCATGATTGCTCCATTCTTAGCGTAAGGGGAACCTTGGAGAGGTTCTTAAAAAGCCTTTGTAAGTCCAAAGAAGGGGGAACCTTGGGATAGGATTCATCCATTGTTTGCATTTGCATATGCATTGTTATTGCTATTGACTACTATTTTGTTTTCCCTAACATAAACGTATTGTCAAACATCAAAAAGGGAGAGATTGTTGAGGCAATCTGTGGTCCGGAATGACCAAGTATTTTGGTGTTTGGGCAAAGGGTTTAAGTTAGGTTTCCCTTGTGTTCTAATATGTGTATGTTGAGTGTGCAGGTTGTACAGGTTTCACATATTGACTTAACTGGCTAGCCTCAGTATGATGAAGGGTGGCATGGAGACATGCTGGAGGCTTGTGTGCACCAGAGGGACCTTGGAGAACAGGGACGATGAGCGAGGGGCGCAGACTTCGGGGCATGCGTGAAGGATGACATGGAGGCAAGTTGGAGGCTTTCGTGCATCCGAGGGATGGGAGCCGAGGATGAAGAGGGCGCGAAGGCAATAGTCGAGGCTGCTGATGAGGAGTCAATCGAGTCGTGAGGGTACGAGTGTTGTGTGATTGTACTCGGGAAATCCTAGGGTTCGAGTGCTGAGAGAAGTGTACTCGGGAAGGGTAACCTTAGGTGTGTGAGTTGACTAGTCGACTGGCCTGGGGTTGCCGACTGATGAAACTTACAGAAGAGTTTCAGCTCTTGACCAGTCGACCGCCCTGGGAGCAGTCGACTGGTAGGTGGCTGGTGAGTTGGCTGAAAATTCGAACGTTGGGGTTGCAACGGTCGATTTTCAGTGGCACCAGTCGACTGCCCTGGGAGCAGTCGATTGGTGGCGAGGGGTTCAGCCCGAGTCCTATTTAAAGAGGATTTAATGGTGGCTGAGATTCTTGACGAATCTTGTCTTGGTTAAAGGCAAGATAGTAGTCTTTGTGCTCAGAGGTTTGCTTGGGATTGTGGCGAGGTTTCTCCACCTACAAGGAGCAACGAGAGCTAGCCAGAGGTTATTCGGGGAGTGATCCACCGACGGATTCTTGGATTAGTCACCCCTCCGGGGTGGATACCAAGTAAATCTTCCTTGTTAGCATTGGTTAGTATTTGTCTTATTGTTTTATTGTATATTCCGTTGCGCAAACTAACCGTGTAGGAAGAAGAGATTCAAAAATCGCTATTCACCTCCCCTCTAGCATACGGAAACGATCCTACACCACTCAGATTCGACCGTTACAGCCAACATTCTAATCCCCAGCCATTACCAGTCGACTGTGTTGGACCGGTGTCGTCGATAGAGGGGGGGGGGTGACTATCGACGGTCGAAATATTTTTGCGTAAACTCGTAAACTTAAGATTAATCGTTCTGGATAGAGTGTTAGTAGCACAACAGACAATAAAATAGATAGAATAAAAGACACCAACACAGATTACATGTGAGATTTTTTACTTGGTTCCGAACCCCCCACGGTCAGTACATCCAAGGCCTATGCACGGGAACGCCCGCCCACCAATGGCCTCCTTTCCGGACTTTCTGGAAGAGGAGAACCCCATCTTACAGTGCAATAATTACAATAAAAAATATAGTAAATTGAGTGCGGAATAATAAAAGCAAATCGAACAAACAAGATTTGAAAACTCGGCTAATCTGGACCTCCGAAGTGCCGCGCACTTCCTCTTGGAGCCTCCCGGTCGCAGAGCTTCGTCGTTAGTGGTTTGTTGTCACTTGGGAAGCTTAGAATCGTGTTTGGAAGTCGTGTTCTGAGCCTTGGGGTCGAAGCCCCTTTTATAGGCTTCATTGGGGCGCCTGTGTTGATGGGGGCGCCTCAAAGGGCTTGGTCAAAGCTCATCCTCGCGTTGAACTCGCAACAGCTGATAAGCTTCTTGACCAGAGTGCCTCCATGAACTCGGGCGCCCCCATTGATGGGGGCGCCTGATTCCATTCGGGCGCCCCCATTGATGGGGGCGCCTAGGGCCTCCTTTTTTCAGCCTTTTGCCTGCTTTGTCTCCACTTTTAGGTACTTAGAAGATACATGAAAACAAGACAAATACACACACAATCTTAATCTTAATGAGTTTGTTCTAACTTCGGATTTCCATGAAACCCTAGCTCGAACCGACGCAAGTTCCCACCCCCGGGATGCACATTTCACCTACTGCTTTCAGGAGACGGTTGCCACCCAGTCCATTCGGGTGGACTTTAGCTTAGCCTTCGATACTCTCGGATCTCAAGACGTCCGACCCTCGACCCGTCTCTACTTCTGTCCTTAGTCATCGCTCAGCTAAGTTGCTCAATCCCTCGGACCATGACTTTGTGTCGAAACCCTAGGTCCGGGACTTTGGTGCCCAACCCTCGGCCAGGACTTAGTGCCCAATTCCTCGAACCAGGTCTTAGTGACCAACCCTCGGTCAGGTCTTAAGTGCCCAGCCCTTGGCCAGGACTTCGTGCCCAATCCATGATCAGGACTTAGTGCCCAATTCTTCGATCCAGGACTTCGTGCCTAGGTTAACTAGGACTTTGGTTCACCTTGGTCCAGTTTTCTTCACTCACCCTTCCCTTGTTCAATGTATCATTGACTTAAGTATATTGTCAAACATTAAAACACTTGGAGGAGGACCTTACTGATGCAACTTGCACCAACAGACTACTCCCAGGGCAGTTGACTGGTCCTTCCCTAAGCCTAGGGTTACCCTTCTCGAGTACATCTCTCTCCGCACTCGAACCCTCCTGGCTTAGTTTCCGAGTACAAACACTCACACTCGGACCCTCCCAACTTGGTTGACTCTTTAATCTGCAGTTTCGATCTGTTGCCTTCACGCCCTCTTCGTCTTCGGTTCCCGCCCCTCGGATGCGCACACAAGCCTCCAGCTTGCCTCCATGTCATCCTTCATGCATGACTCGAAGTCCGCGTCCCTCGGCTCATCGCATCTACCCATGGTCCCTCGGATGCGCACACAAACCTCCAGCTTGCCTCCATGCCACCCTTCACCTGAAGGCATCCAACCAAGTCTATGTGTATCTGCACACCTGCACACTCACATACACATATTAGTCCAACAACCAACCCTAACTTAATAATATTGACCACACACATCAAAATCATGATCCTCCAGATCATACTCGGGCCGATTGCCCCACCACTATACTCTTTTCTTTGATAGACACATTAGCTTGTTCATGAAGTTCAAATTCACAAAATAAATCATCAAGTTTTACTAAAGAAAGTTCCATAGAGACTTTATAAGTATCAACCATTGAGGCACATAAAGTGGTGGTCTAGGGAAAGATTGGAGCACATACCTTACTAGATCACTATTCTCAATTTTCTCACCTATCACATGAAGCTCATTGATGATTTCTTTAAATCTACAGTGCAATTGACTCACAGTTTCATTTGTCTTCATGGTGAGGGATTGAAGTTGAGCCACCAAGAGGTCCTTCTTGGCTCTTCTTGATTCATTTGATCCCTCATTTAACTCAATGAGCTTTTCTTAAAGCTTTGTTCAATTGCTCCTTTGAAAGGTCACATTGTTGAGTTGTTGTAGCCTTTGCATTTGCTTGAGCCTTCTTCATAATCTTTTTTGTCCAATTCTTAGTAGGAAGAGGTTCTCCCCTCTCATCCTTTGGCATTTCAAAGCCATCTACGACACTAAACTAATTTTCAATATTATTCAATAAATAGTATTTCATTCTACCTTTCCAATATGCAAAATCGTTGCCATTGAAGAATGGTGGTCATGCGGTGCTATACCCCTCTTGAAATGTCATCTTGATGTTCCTGTTGACGGTGAGTTCTCCCAAAACGAACCTCGCTCTAATACCACTTGTCAGGACCTTTGAGTTTGGCTAGAGGGGGAGGGGGGTGAATAGCTTCTCTTTGATTTTGTCTACAAGAATGCTAGCTAAAACACAAAAACAAGAATAAACAAAATCAATTAACAATGAAAGCAATGCTAACTCCCTTGATTTACTTGGTATCCATCTCCTAGAGGTGACTAATCTAAGGATCCACACCACACAATCAATCTTCACTATGTTCTTCTCCTTGAAGGTGGAGAAACCCTCACAAGATGCTCTCTTCCTCTTTTACAAGATGAGATTTAAAGTATGAGGAGGAGAATAGGCTATGGAAGCTTTGAGCACTTATAAGAGAATTCAGCAATAAAAAATCGTAACCTATTCATGCCCCAAAGCCTCCTCTTAAATAGAGGAGAGAGATGTTATCCAAACAACTCAGCCTCGACACTAGTCAACTGCTCCCAGGGCCAGTCGACTGATGCATAGCCAACGACTCTATTTTTGAGCAGACCAGTCGACTGGTGCCTGGACCAGTCGACTGCTCTTTCTGTGGCAGTCGACTGCTTCCTTTGCCAGCCAACTGCTCAACATACAAGCTCACTCAAACTCACTCCGTAGTCCATCCTTCGCGTGTGCCTTGAAGTCCACTTCCTCGGTTTGCCCCTTGAAGTTCTCTTTCTTCGGCTCTCGTCCTCGGATGCGCACACAAGCCCGTGGCTTGCTTCCATGTCATCCTTCGCGTATGCCTTTGAAGTCTACTTCCTCGGCTCGCCCTCGAAGTTCTCTTCTTTGGCTCTCATCCCTCGGATGCTACACTTCGTTACTCCCCATGTGTGATTCACCAAGTCCTGCACGACTCAAGCACACATGTCAAATCATCATGAATACCTAACTTAACCATATTAACGCACACATCAAAACCTATGATCTACCCGATCAACCTTGGGTTGATTGCACTAACAGTCAGAACTTGATGGATGGACGAATTTCATTAAGTTTTAGTAATTACAGGTTGCAAGGATAATAGAGATGCCTCGATAAAACCAACGGGACATGGAGATACAACATGACGAGGAACCTTTGCATACATTAGCAGTTCTTGTGGAATAAGCACCGGGAATCCTCTCTTGGGGAGTGATACAGGACCTCTGCAGGGACAATAGAGGCTCTTTCCTGCATAGAAAGACATAGTTGTACGTAGGGATCAATTTGTTATTCCAGGGTGTGTACTGGTGCAGATCCTCCAGTTAGTCTTCTGCCAAGTTTCCTGGCAGCCTACTGAGCATTATGAAGCCTTCTCTGGTTACGCTGATATTCTCTAATTTGGTCTTCAAATAAAGGCGTAGTTGATGTAAAGGGTTGCTCAGTGAGAGTTCCTGAGGCCATCCGTTCTTAACTTCTCTTGTTCTTCCTTTAAGATTGTATATGGGTCTTTGAAGACTATAAGCTTGCCTCTGGATTCCCTTGGCCTTTTTGCTGGCCCTAGAGAAAGGTTCTTTACTTTTTCAATAATATCTTTAGGCATAGTTGTTACCTGAGTCCCAACCTTTTGCCTATTCCTTGATAAGTCTGAGATCTGCCTGGATCTCCTTCAAGCTTTCAGCTATTTGTACTAACAGCTGAATCTAGGTATTATTTTGTTTGATGATTGCTGAGGTTACGGAGGTTGGTCCTTGAAAGTCATTGGGTTTGACAAACCCAATGGTTGACGACTCAATTTGTTTTGTTGCTTAAACGACGTTCCTATATGATGTTGTGCCCTTGGTGATGGTGTAGTTCATGAGAAGGTCCACCACTCCAGTTGGTGGAGTAGAGCTTCTACACGTACCACCCTGTTGTTCAGGTCTTTGGTTAGCCTTAATGCCTCCTGTTCCACTAGCTTAGGGTGCTCAGCAACTTCTGCAACAAGTTCTTTAACCTCTTGTTTTGTAAGAGGATTACTTTCTATATAAATAATTGTCAGGTTTTTCAAGGCCTGGCTTAGCCTTTGAACTTCTTTCTCAAGACTTTGATACCTCTCTAGGACTTGCTTAAAGTGTTTTAGGTGGACACCGAAAGATAAACAAGTTCGACAATAATGGCTAAATTGTTAGCTAGCTGGCTGTGGGTAACTTTGGGTGTAGAAGCAAGATCAAGGTATTCAAGGTTCGAGGTTCGGGAGTTGTTATACCAATCATTCACAACCTTTTCTCGTAACTCAGACATTTAACTTTAAATTCTTAGGTTAGGGCAGTTCCTCCCCAACTTTTGCTTATACAAGTGTGTCCTCGGACTTACCATGACTCTCCTCACCTTACTGCCGAGTTAGAACTTGTTCTTTTGCATTACCTGGTTTGTATAATACTAACAAACCTAATAAATTCTATAGTTAAGATAGACTAATACCAAATTACACTACAGTCATTCCAATGGTTTGTCCAAATCCATCTCGGTTGTGAGTCACTACTTATACTTTACAAGGAACTGATAACAAGATCGTCTGTGTGACACCACACACCATGTTACTTACAATGTAAAGTATTGGACAATTGCACACATATATCAAATATAAAAGGCAAGAACATTACTATTGTGATTCTTATTCCAAAATAGATGTTCACCAAAAGCTAGACTTATAGTATACATCTTAACAATCTCCTACTTATACTAAAAGACTATGCTGCCATCAAACTATCATACATCTGATTCCCATCCTCTCAACATACCTATCATAAGCTTTCGCTGGGAGGGCCTTAGTGAAAGGATCTGCCAGGTTATCCGCTAATGCAATCTTAGTGACAACAACTTCTCCTTGCTTTACGATGTCTCGTATCAGGTGGTACTTGCGCTCAATGTGTTTACTTGCCTTATGGGATCGTGGCTCCTTCGAGTTTGCTACTGCACCACTATTATCACAATAAATTGTGATAGCTTTGGGCAAACCAGGAATCACCTCTAAGTCCATTAAGATGTTCCTGAGCCATACAACTTCTTTGGCTGCCTCAGAGGCTGCCACATACTCAACTTCCATGGTGGAGTCCGCAACGCATTTCTGCTTGATATTCCAGCAAATAATCTGCTTGGTAAAGTAGCATATAATCTCTAGTCCTTTTTAGGTACTTTAATATATGTTTTACCGTAGTCCAATGTTCTTGTCCTGGATTACTTTGTTATCTGCTAACCATGCCCACAGCAAAATAGATATCCGGTCTTGTACATAACATAACATATATTAAGCTCCCTACAGACGAAGCATAAGGAGCTGCCTTCATCTCCTCTATCTCCTTTGATGTTTTAGGACACATTTCCTTAGATAAAGATACTTCATGTCAAAAAGGTAGAAAACCTTTCTTGGCGTTTTGCATGCTATAACGAGCAAGGATAGTGTCAATATACGAAGCTTGAGATAAACACAACATCCTTTTCTTGCGATCCCTTATAACTTTGATCCCAAGGATGTATCCAACTTCTCCCAAGTCCTTTATATCAAACTGTTTGGACAACTATATCCTTACGTCTGACAATACTTTGACATTGTTGTCAATGAGCAAAATATCATCTACGTATAATACAAGAAATAACACTACGTTTTCGTCACTCCTCTTGTATACACAAGAATCATCCGGACTTTGTATGAATTCATAAGACTGGATTACCTCATCAAATCGGATGTTCTAAGATCTTGAAGCTTTCTTCAATCCATAAATGGATCGATTAAGCTTACACACAAGATGCTCTTTGCCCTTTGCAATGAATCCCTCTGGTTGCTTCATATAGATATTTTCCTCAAGACTTCCGTTAAGGAAAACTGTCTTGTCATCCATTTGCCAAACCTCATAATCCATATGAGCAGCAATAGACAAGAGAATTCGGATAGACTTAAGCATGGCTATTGACGAAAAGGTTTCCTGATAATCAATACCCTCTTTCTGAGTATGCCCCTTCGCAACAAGCCTTGCTTTAAAGGTTTCCACCTTTCCGTCTGATCCTCTCTTTCTTTTGTAGATCCACTTACATCCAATGACTTTTACACCATCAGGTGGTTCTACTAGCTCCCATAATTGGGCACGAAGTCTTGACCTGCAGGGTTGAGCACGAAGTCCTAGTTGGGGATCGTGCAATGAAGACTTAGCAAGTGAAGCCGAGCATGAAGACATGGTTTGGGGGACCGAGTAAAAGACTTTGTCAAGCGGGGATCGCGGACAGGAGTCGAGAGAGGTCGAGGTCAAACGTCGTCGAGTTCTGGATTCTCGGAGGCCGAGCAAAAGCCCAACCGAAGGTTTTGGGTGTCAACAGGTAAACTCTTCTAAGAGGAGTAGGTGAGGGCGCATTCCTCGGAGATGGAACAGTAAGGGTCGATCTGACCTAGGGTTTCGGATGAAACCTGAAAGTTAAGACCAAGATAACGTTGGTTATGATTTATATATGTTTCAATTATATATATTATTGGATGTATGAATCTAACCCTTGTTGCATCTAAAAGGAGAAAGCAGCTTGACTGGGGCACCTGAATGGGGCTTAGGCGCCTGAGAGGTGACAGACGGCGGCTGAGATGGCACTGTAACGCCCGCTTTTTTTTTCTTTCCATAAAGCGGCGTTACATTAACATACTTAGGGCAAGTAAACATCATACGGCAGCGGAATAACTTTAAGACTTACACATGCATGCCCTACTACCATTCCTAACATTACGACATGGGAACTTGGCATATTAACTTCATACTTAGCATCATATCATACTTAGCATCATGTCATAGAGTTCCATAAGTCACCATTCAAGCACATAAGTAGTAAAGGTAAAGTTCTAGCATAAAACGAGTAAACATTGTTTTCTTGGCCAAGTCACTACCACACACATACATTCTTGCCCTCCTGCTGCTTCCTTACTGACCCCTTGCGTGATCTGCGGTATAAGGAAATAAGACTATAAGCACACAGGCTTAGTAAGACTCTTTCCTACTCACTAAAACATTCATCACTTAATAACGAGCACATGAATCATTAACATACTTAGTGCTCTACTTCGAACATAAGCATCTAGGATCATTTAGCATATACTTAACATGGCATGAACATAAACATAATAAACATTCTTAGCATGGCATGATACATGGCATAAACTTAAACATCATAAACATCCTATCATGGCATGATACATGGCATAATCATAAACATACTAAACATTCTGGGCATAGCATGATACATGACATAAACATAAGCATAATAAACGTTCTTAGCATGGCATGATACATGGCATAAACATAAGCATAACAAACACTCTTAGCATAGCATAATCAATGACATAGACGTAATCCATAATTCAACTTAACATGGCCTAATACATGACATAAACATAAACATAAACTAATCATTCTTACATGATGTGATACATGGCATAAACATAACATAAAGCATGAACTAACCTGTACGGCATATACATAGGCATGCTTTCTATCATATCATATGAGCATCTTCTTAACATAACCATAAGCATAAATCGTTTACTATCATGCATATTTCTTGACATGAGACATAAGTATAAGACATTACTATCATGGCATAATGCATAACATTAATGCATGATTCTAATGCATATACATAAGGATACTTAACTTTTAAAATCATACTTTTAAATACTTAAACATAATCATAACATCATTGGGGGTCCTCGGCTTGTACCACATACATACATCATAAGCGCGCATCCCTAAGTAAATACGAGGTAGCGAGCCCCGACCTACTAGGGTAAGGACAGCATAATCGGTAGTCCCAGAACCGGGGCGTTCTTAAGGTGCCCATCCCTGTTGCACAACTTCGGTAGTGCCAGAACCGTGGACAGCATAGTCGGTAGTCCAGAACCGGGGGGTTCTTAAGGTGCCCATCCCTTGGACCCATACTACGGTCCGGTACAAGCCCATTCATAAAGTAAAATACTTTACATGATTCATCATGCATAAGACATGACATACATCTTCATTCATAAACATGGCATGCATCTTCATTCATAACATGACATGCATCTTCATTCATAAACATAGCATGTGTAACTACCCGGCCCGTCTATCGGCCCATTTACCGGTCCTCACGACCGTCGTACCGTCGTACCGTCGACCATCGACCGTGTCGTCATTCATAACATGGCATGCATCTTTATTCATAAAACATAGCATGCACTTTCATTCCTCAACATAACATGCATCTTCATTTATAAGCATAACATGCATCTTCATTCATAGAACATGACCTACTTTCATAAACATCATTCTTATTCCTAGAGCTTGCATGATCATGGCATATAAGGTAAACATTGCATTACATTCATTGAACATGACATGTTTGCATAGACATTTATCCTAATCCATAGAACTTGCATGATCATGATGCATAAGGTAAACATTGCATTTCATACATAAGCATGGTATCTATCTCAAGCATGCATGGGTAGGACTTCCATAAACATACTACCTACCATTCAAGTACATGGCATAGGACATAAGACATTCATAAATAAACCCTATTAAGCATGACATCCAATCATAAACATACAAACATGAAACATGGTGCTTAGAGTTAGGGTTATAGGTAACTTAATTTCTACCACATGCTTGAACCTTTATATATACTTCATAATAAACCATAAACCATCATTCTTCAAACCCTAACTCCATCCAAACCCTAAATTCCTTTGTTTGGCCGAAACCTATAGGGAAGGGTTCCATCATTCAATTAACATGTAAGATAGCATAAGGTAAATAAACAACCATACATTACCTATAAGACCATGGGGAGCCATTAGGGCTCATGATTAGGGTTATCCCTAACCTTTAGCCCTCCTTCCTAGGGCTGGCCGAAACCCTACAAGGCCATGGGTGCATGGAAAAATTCCATAAAATCCCCAATCAAATATTCAACACCAACCATACCCTACCATAGGGGCTTTCGGGACCCATACTTGAAGAAAACCTTAACCCCTTGCCCTAAATCCCTTCTTGGCCGAAACCCTTAGGGTCATAAGACCTTGTGAAAATTCACATAAATCCTTTCAACCTCCCCTTGTATCATAAGGGTACACAAGATACATGAATGAAGAGTTAAATCCAACCCTAGCCATGGAAACCCTTGTGATGGTCCCAAACCCTAAGGGGTCTTAGGGTACTCCAAAAATTCTCAAAAATTATATTTATTCTCTAAGCATCATGAGAACACATTAGAAAGCATAATTAAGAGTTTAAACAACATCATGGACCCAAAGCTCATGGTGGCCGAATATCATAGGGGTCCAAAACTTGGTTTTCTCAACATCAAAACTTAAAACCAAACTTTATATTATGCTAAAAATTCAAAGGAACTATTATACCATAGGTGAGGGAGTCTTACATTGGTTGATCTTGATTATAGACCTTAGATTTGAGAGAAGGATGGAAAATCTTGTTGCCTCTTGACCACCCTTAGCCCTTATATCCTTGTAAAAACCTTGGATCTTGGAGATGGAGCCTTGGGTGAACTTTTTCCAAGGGAGAATCCCCTCTTGGAGTTTCGGTTAGGATGAGGGAAGAGGAAGAAGAAATGTGGAATTGATGGAGAGAAGAAAGAAACTCCCATTTCCCCTCTTTATAACCCCTTAAGGAGGGTAAGTGAAGAGTCATGGTTGGTGACTCTTCATTTTTCCTAAGCCTTAACCATAATCCACTTCATTTCCTCATACCACTCCCTTGCTAGGTGAATTGGTTAGAGCATGCATGGTTGTACAAGAGGTCTAAGGTTCAATCCTTGGTGCATGCACTAATTTTTTTTCTATTTATTTTTATTTTATTTTCCTATTATTTCGAAATTCTCCTAAAAATTCTCCCATAATTATGTTAATATTCCTAATTAAAATTCTTTTATATTTATGTTAAATTCTATCTAAAATCCACCAATAATCATGGTACTAGAAAGCCCATATAAGGCCCATTAGTGCCCATTTCCTCAATTTAAATGGGAAAAGGCATGGATTTCTAGGCTAAAATTCGTGTTAATATTCTTAGGTCCCTCGGAAAATTATCTAGACATGCTCAATATTTTAAAGAAATTTTAAGAGAATTTTTCGGGTCGTTACAATCCCCTATACCTCGTGAAAGTTCGTCCTCGAACTTAGAATAGCTCCGGGTACTTGCGCCTCATCTCGTCCTCGCGTTCCCAGGTAGCTTCTTCGAACCGCTGACTTTGCCATAGAACCTTGACTAAGGGTGCCTCCTTACTCCATAGCTTCTTGACTTCCCGATCCAAGATCCGGATAGGTCTGCTTTCATAGCTTAGGTCCTCCTGCACTTGCACTGTCTGTGGCTCGATCACTTGGTCCATATTTGGGATGCACTTTTTAAGCGTTGACACATGGAACACTATGAATGGCCGATATCTGTGAAGGCAGCTCCAGCTCATATGCCACCTTACTAACTCTTTTCAGGATCAGGCACGTCCCCACATAACGCGGACTTAGTTTTCCTTTCCTCCCAAATCTTGTCACCCCTTTCATCGGAGCCACTTTGAGAAACACCAAATCTCCAACATTAAATTCCAGTGGTCTACGCCGGACATCGGCATAACTCTTCTGCCGGCTCTGAGCAGCTTCTATCCGTTGTCGAATATTCCGTATAGCTCGGGTGGTGCTGTCGATGACATCTGTTGTGAGCCCCATTTCCTTCTTTTCACCACCCTCGTACCAATAGATAGGAGATCTACATCTCCTCCCGTACAACGCTTCATAAGGTGCCATTCCGATAGTAGCTTGGTAGCTATTGTTGTAAGCGAATTCTGCTAAGCATAGATATCGACACCAGCTCCCTTTGAAATCCAAGGCACAAGCTCGCAACATGTCTTCTAGTACTTGATTCACCCGTTCGGTTTGCCCATCAGTCTGATGGTGAAACGCGGTGCTAAATCGCAATTTAGTGCCAAGAGACTTCTGAACACATTCCCAAAAATGTGAAGTAAAGAGACCATCCCTATCTGAGATGATGGTCTTGGGAACTCCATGAAGTCTGATTATCTCCTTAACATACAATTGAGCCAGTTGCTCCATTGAATCGGTCATCTTGATTGCCAGGAAGTGAGCAGACTTCGTCAGCCTGTCCACAATAACCCAAATTGCATCATATCCATTCGTAGTCCTGGGAAGCCCTGAAATAAAATCCATAGAGATGTCTTCCCATTTCCACTCCGGAATTGCGAGTGGCTGCAGAACTCCTCCGGGTCGCTGATGTTCTGCTTTTACTTGCTGGCAAGTCATGCAAGTACTAACATACTGAGCCACATCCCTCTTCATTCCAGACCACCAGAACTTCTCCTTCAGATCTTGATACATCTTGGTGGACCCTGGATGCATCGAGTAAGGGGTTCCGTGAGCTTCTGCCAGTATTTCCCTTCGAAGCTCCGGATCATTAGGAATACATAGACGATCCCTAAGGTAGAGTACTCCCCCTTTGGCGATATGAAAACCATCGCCCTTTCCTTCAAGGATCTCCTGTTTTATTTTCTGAAGACTCAGATCACCATTTTGTTTTTCCAATATGTCCTCAAATAGCGTAGGTGATATTGTCATGGTGGAATGTCGTCCGGAGATGACTTCGACCCCAAAATTCATCATTTCTCTTTCGAGTGGTCGGGGTAACTTAGATATGGACATCAAGGTGACACTTGACTTCCGGGTGGACCGACTTATGTTAGGCTTCCGTAACATTAGTCCTCAACCTGAATTCATGAATTATATTAGCCCATATTTGTCGTATGGTTACTATAGGGTAGATGTGATCTTATTTATTATATTACTGAAATTTATTTACCCAGTCTTATAAGTCTATATACAAAACTAGCCAAACTCAGTAAGCTAGATGAGCTGCCGTTATGCCCAAAATAAAGAACATCATAGCGATGACTACCACCCCCTCGCTCATCTCCCCTCGGCCTGCCTCATGATCTTCTACCGTTTCCATCGGGTCTTCTTCTTCAATCTCGGGAACCTCCTCGACCACTTCAAGGTCTCCCTCGAACATCCCGGGGTCTTCCTCAAACATCTCAAGCATCTCGGGATCCTCCTCGTACATCTCGGGATCCCCCTCGAATGGCTCGGGATCCTCCTCATACATCTCGGGATCCCCCTCGAATGGCTCGGGATCCTCCTCATACATCTCGGGATCCTCCTCGAACGGCTCGAGATCCTCCTCGTACATCTCGGGATCCTCCTCTAACGGCTCAGGATCCTCTTCAAACATCTCGGGCTCCTCCTCCGAGTCCCCCAGATCTTCCGGAAACTCATGGCGGAGAAGCTGCTTACATAATTCCGTATATGAGATACGACATCCGTGCTACCCCCAGATCTGATGAGCAACCTCTCTCACCCGATTGGGCAATGAACGAAGCAGAGCTCCGATCCTATGATCATTCATGACTGGAAACCCTTCCTGCTCGAGTTTCCAGAATAGCCGATCCAAAAACCCTATGTTGCCTTGAATTCCAAGGGTCGGACTGTAACCAACTTCCTCTATCCGCTCCATCAGCTCGCGGCACCTCTCAGTGTAATTCTCATGCAACATCTGGAATTGAAAAAAAAAATGACATAGTTAGTACCAAACCGACCCAGCCAGTACAAAACCATTTTTTTTTCAATTCGCAAATATATACAGAGAAAGACACACGCAAATTGCTTTCTTCTACCCCTATATTATTCTAAATATTTAATTCATAAAAGAAGATAAAATATCGTTCATCGTTACATATCCTAAAATATTGTTCATCATAACCATCGTTCATACATGCATATTCTACAATCATAAAGTATCCTAAAAGTGCTTACTATCATAAAATATGCAAAGAGGTACTTACTTGGAAGCGGCAGGAAGAGGGCTTGATGTGTGTGTAGTGAGATGGTTACTGCTCTGATACCAACCTGTAACGCCCGCTTTATTTTTTTTTTCTTTCCATAAAACGGCGTTACGTTAACATAGGGCATGTAGACATCATAAGGCAGCGGAATAACTTTAAGACTTACACATGCATGCCCTACTACCATTCCTAACATTACGACATGGGAACTTGACATATTAACTTCATACTTAGCATCATATCATACTTAGCATCATGTCATAGAGTTCCATAAGTCACCATTCAAGCACATAAGTAGTAAAGGTAAAGTTCTAGCATAAAACGAGTAAACATTGTTTTCTTGGCCAAGTCACTACCACACACATACATTCTTGCCCTCCTGTTGCTTCCTTACTGACCCCTTGCGTGATCTGCGGTATAAGGAAATAAGACTATAAGCACATAGGCTTAGTAAGACTCTTTCCTACTCACTAAAATATTCATCACTTAATAACGAGCACATGAAACATTAACATACTTAGTGCTCTACTTCGAACATAAGCATCTAGGATCATTTAGCATATACTTAACATGACATGAACATAAACATAATAAACATTCTTAGCATGGCATGATACATGGCATAAACTTAAACATCATAAACATCCTATCATGGCATGATACATGGCATAAACATAAACATACTAAACATTCTGGGCATAGCATGATACATGGCATAAACATAAGCATAATAAACGTTCTTAGCATGACATGATACATGGCATAAACATAAGCATAACAAACACTCTTAGCATAATCAATGACATAGACGTAATCCATAATTCAACTTAACATGGCCTAATACATGACATAAACATAAACATAAACTAATCATTCTTACATGACGTGATACATGGCATAAACATAACATAAAGCATGAACTAACCTGTACGGCATATACATAGGCATGCTTTCTATCATATCATATGAGCATCTTCTTAACATAACCATAAGCATAAATCGTTTACTATCATGCATATTTCTTGACATGAGACGTAAGTATAAGACATTACTATCATGGCATAATGCATAACATTAATGCATGAGTCTAATGCATATACATAAGGATGCTTAACTTTTAAAATCATACTTTTAAATACTTAAACATAATCATAACATCATTGGGGGTCCCCGGCTTGTACCACATACATACATCATAAGCGCGCATCCCTAAGTAAATACGAGGTAGCGCGCCCCGACCTACTAGGGTAAGGACAGCATAGTCGGTAGTCCCAGAACCGGGGCGTTCTTGAGGTGCCCATCCCTGTTGCACAGCTTCGGTAGTGCCAGAACCGTGGACAGCATAGTCGGTAGTCCAGAACCGGGGCATTCTTAAAGTGCCCATCCCTTGGACCCATACTACGGTCCGGTACAAGCCCATTCATAAAGTAAAATACTTTACATGCTTCATGATGCATAAGACATGACATACATCTTCATTCATAACATGACATGCATCTTCATTCATAAACATAGCATGTGTAACGACCCGGCCCGTCTACCAGCCCATTTACCGGTCCTCATGACCGTCGTACCGTCGACCATCGACCGTGTCGTCATTCATAACATGGCATGCATCTTTATTCATAAAACATAGCATGCACTTTCATTCCTCAACATAACATGCATCTTCATTTATAAGCATAACATGCATCTTCATTTATAGAACATGGCCTACATTCATAAACATCATTCTTATTCCTAGAGCTTGCATGATCATGGCATATAAGGTAAACATTGCATTACATTCATTGAACATGACATGTTTGCATAGACATTTATCCTAATCCATAGAACTTGCATGATCATGATGCATAAGGTAAACATTGCATTTCATACATAAGCATGGTATCTATCTCAAGCATGCATGGGTAGGACTTCCATAAACATACTACCTACCATTCAAGTACATGGCATAGGACATAAGACATTTATAAATAAACCCTATTAAGCATGACATCCAATCATAAACATACAAACATGAAACATGGTGCTTAGAGTTAGGGTTATAGGTAACTTAATTTCTACCACATGCTTGAACCTTTATATATACTTCATAATAAACCATAAACCATCATTCTTCAAACCCTAACTCCATCCAAACCCTAAATTCCTTTGTTTGGCCGAAACCTATAGGGAAGGGTTCCATCATTCAATTAACATGTAAGATAGCATAAGGTATTGAAACAACCATACAATACCTATAAGACCATGGGGAGCCATTAGGGCTCATGATTAGGGTTATCCCTAACCTTTAGCCCTCCTTCCTAGGGCTGGCCGAGACCCTACAAGGCCATGGGTGCATGGAAAAATTCCATAAAATCCCCAATCAAACATTCAACACCAACCATACCCTACCATAGGGGCTTTCGGGACCCATACTTGAAGAAAATCTTAACCCCTTGCCCTAAATCCCTTCTTGGCCGAAACCCTTAGGGTCATAAGACCTTGTGAAAATTCACATAAATCCTTTCAACCTCCCCTTGTATCATAAGGGTACACAAGATACATGAATGAAGAGTTAAATCCAACCCTAGCCATGGAAACCCTTGTGATGGTCTGACAAGCTCGAATATACTAGATTAAATTGTCACGAAAGTGTGGGCTCATCAGATTTAAATGTGAATGAATAACTGGAAACCCTTTTACAATCAAAAGTATGAAAATGTAATATAGGGGCCACAGGTCATATTTTTCTCGGGGCTAGTTGACATTGTGTGATTCGCGCTTGTATTTAGGTGGCGTTTGTGTTTTCGGGTTTCAAATAGATATTCGGGTTTTGGGTTGCAATCGGAAATAAATTCGCAATGAAAATAAATGAACTCAACTAAATGAGCTAAACCAAGTAAATGCCCCCTAAGGAACTTAACTAATGAAACTTGATGACCCAATGTAACTCAGCCGAAGTTGTAAACAAATCTGAAATTGTAAAACAAATATGATAGCACATCCAAATCAAATTCAGCAAGACTATTTAAAAACAGTCCAAGACAAAACCTATGCCAAATCCCTACTTGATACAAGCTGTGGCAAGTAAATCAAGACAAATTATGTGCCAATTCTTCCTTGATATCAATTGCAGAAATTCATCCAATTTGGCACGCAAACAAACACTGCTGGTGTGCTGAAACTCAACTACTGATGCAGGAAATGTGAACTGCCAACTCTGAAAGTTAAATGATCAATTCACTTGGAAGACAAAGCCACTAGTTAATCATTACACGAATGAGTGAAAGAGTTCAGATTCGGAAGCAAAAATGCAGAACAAGGACAGAAATTCAGCAACGTTGAATGCAGAAAGGGATGACATAAATGCAGAAATGATGTGCAGAAGTTGCAGGAATAAAATGCAAACATTTCAGGAATCAAATTGAGTGCAAAGCAAGAATTCTGAATTAAACTCAAGGGCAGAAATGGCGTTTACAGCTCAGGAACAACTGAGTTCATTTGTAAATTGATACGCAAGAAGAAGACTGCTACAAATTCAGAAATTATAAGCTGCAGTGTTAAATTGTTGCCTGATACAAAAACAGATCTACACTAATCTCAAGCAACTGATGTGAAACAACCAAGTGACTGCAGAATTCCTAAGCAAGTGAAATCAGAAACAAGAATTCCAAACCAACTTGCTGTGCAGGCATAACTTTGAAGGCAGCAATGAGATGCAGAGTGAATGTTCAGAAATTTATATGCAGGTAAACAAGAATTACATGTAGAGTTTCCAATGTCACGAATTTGATGCAAACACAACAGATGCAAGTTGAAGTAAAATCCAGAAATGAAAATGCAGCAAAGCTGATTCGAGTGCAGATATAGAAAGGCAGGAATTCAGCATTCGAATGCAGAATTTCAAATGAGTAAACCAAGTTCGAATGCATTAATCTAAGCTAAGAAAAACTAGCTGAACTCAACTGACATTATTTGACTTCAATGCGGAAAGTAAAAAAACTGAAACATGGTTGAATAGAGTTGAGATGTAAGCCAAATCTGAAGAACAACATATGCAGAAATGAAGTGTGCAGAATTTGCAGCAATGGATCAAATGCTGAGCTAACAAATGTGAATTAAATTCACACCACTAACCTAAATTCAGAAAAGCTTAAAAGGCTAATGATTACTCGACAAAAACTAAAAGCTATCACAGGTAGAGTTGAAACTACTGATGTGCAGAGTCTGAAGTTGGTACGCAGCTACACACACTGCACGCAAGCAGGACAAGTTGATACGCATGAATTAAACAGAAAGTAAACTAGAATTAAAGACAATTGCGCACTAACTAACTTTCTAGCTAACTCATTGCAAAATTTAAACACTAATTAAAGCAAGAAACAATTCGGAAACTGAAACTAGGTGGCTGATGTGAAAAGCAGAAACCAAAATAGAATTCAGAATCGAAATACAGCTAATACAATGAAATTAGCTAATTCTAAGTCTCAATCTCTCATCTCGGCTCAAAACCCCTTGCTGTCACTCAAGAATGAACCTTGAATTGAGAAAGAAACAATCCATACAAGAAAATTACAGCAGCTAGATAAAATTCAGAAATAAAATGGCATGAATTCAGAAATGGAAATTACATCTAAAAACATGAATTACGATAAGAAATCTAAACCCCAATCACTCCATTAGCTCAAGGTCTTCTTGGTTGTCAATCAAGAGCTGGCTTCGAACCCGCAAGCTCAGCAATTCACGAAGGAACTGAATCGGTAGTCGAATCCAGCTCAAAACTGTTCAAGAAGGAAAATCCCAATCGATTTCTTCAATTCAGCCTTGTCTGAGTGAAACGAAGGTGCGGGAATGATCCAAACACTTCAGGGAACCCCTCTGAATAGCTTGGATTGATGAAGAACTTGACAAAACCGAATTTGAAGCTATCAAATACAAGGCTGCGGAAACCTCTCAACAGCCCTATTCTTGCCCAATTCCAAGCTGAAAACTCCACAAACTACTCTCCCTAGTGACCTCAAACTTGATCTGATGAAGGATGGAGGTGGTCGCGCCCCTTGGATGAAGAACTCTATTGAAGAAACGAAGAAACAAACGAAGAAGAAACTGGTTGCGGCGAGGACGCGACGAGGAGAAGCTTGGTTATGTTTTTGATTAAATAGTTATCAACGGACGACCCAGATTGATTGGAGGAGATCCAACGGCTGATCTTGCTCTGATTTGATCCAAATTTTTATGATGATGATCTGGGGTCAGGATCTGCCTCGTGGTAGCTCGGATCCTCCAGATGTACAACAGATGGTCCAGATCAACTCAATCTGTGAATGGACGATCTAGAGCCCTCCGAGCTTGATCCAACGGTTGATTTAGCTCTGATTGGAATGAAACCTTCAGATCTTGATCATAGTGCTTGATCAACCCTAACCCTAGCTCGGATTGCTTCAGATGGTCCCGGATGGCTCAGATCTAACCGTTCTTGAATCGGACAGCCCGGATTAATTGTAAGCTTGATAATTCGATCCGGTTCACATCCGACTCAAGTTTGACCCAGTATGCCCTAGGTCCTTGAACCTTTGATGCCTACAAAAATAGATCAAGAATTTAGTGGCCAAATAATCTAATTTAATGCAAATTTGCAATTAAGTCCAAAATAAGAGGAGGTTCCAAAACCTAGGGTAAAATCACAATTAAACAATAAAATCATAGGTCAAACATGGATTTTAACAATTAAAATAATCAACAAAATGGTATTTATCAACTCCCCCACACTTAACCTTGAGCGTCTCGCGAAACTACTAAATAAGTATCCCCTAGATTTTCTTAAGCATAATTAGAAGCAAATGAAAAGAAATTACCTAAGATTGTCAATTCTCAAAAATCTAAGCTCTATGGATTAGTATCTTGTCCTTAAATCAACAACTTAGCCTTTTCATCCATCATGAGTCATTGAGATGAATCTAACTCATAGCCTTTCAAGGAAAATTTCGGTGGCTCTCTCCTTAAGTTCTAACTTGATGATGGAAGTGGAGATCACTCAAACACATATGCTTCTTGCACTACCATAGGCTTGCTTATTATCTAATCTCCACCATTAATCATGAATAGGATCAACAACTATAAAAACAAATCAAAGACATAGAAATGTTAAGAAATGGAATAAAAATCAAGGAAATGGAAAAAAATTGATAAATGGAGACTTGAGTGCTCAAGGATGTTTCATATACTTTGCCTCTTATAGTCCCCTATGAATTCCAAAGTTTGTGAGTCCAATTTGAATAATTCTTTTGATTTGGATGAAAAACCCTTCCTTGTTTCATGTGCCAATTTTGTTATTCGTGCCAATTTGTTTTTCTTTTTCATTCTTCTTTCTCTTCTTTCTTTTCTGCTCAGTTTTGTATCAAAGAACATATGATATCAAGTGAAATAGATACTCAACATGAAAGTTTCACTCAACAACCCTTGTAACTCACTCTTGATACACTTCCTTTACAAGTTGGCACACTTCCTCATTTTTTTTTCCAGATTTCGGCTTCCATGATATAACTTCAGATCTTGCAAAACTTCTGATTTCTCCAACAATTAACATCAAGAGTGCTTGTATCAAATGATAGTGGAACCCTTAAGTGTTCCACTCAAAAATTTAAATCAGCCCATTAAATTTCAGCCCCTTGCCTTCATTGATTTCGGAAATGCCTTCACTGCACTTTGTTTCAGATCTTTCCAGCTTGGTTCGGCTTCAATTCAGCTTGTTTTCATATGGTCTTCAGATTTCAGCACTCGGAAAACTCGGATTCAGCATTACAAGCTCAGATTCAGCACCTTTTAGCTTCTTTTCAGCCTTTATTCAGCCTTTCTAATTCTGTCTCTGATCTGAACTCTTATCAGTTTTTCTGTCCCATTCAAACTTCTGATCAGTTAGTTGGATTTCCAGCTCAGATTTTGTTCAGCTGCAAATTCATTCCATTCCATTCCAGATCAGTAGATTGGATTTCCAGCTCAGATTTTCTGCAATAGCTAAATGTTTCCTGTAATAGCACAGATTCTCTACATTGTTTCATATCTGTCCAGCTCCAATTGTGTTCAGCTACACTTCCTTATCAAAGCTAGCTTCCAATCACACTGCCGTGAGCTTCAATTGGACTGATCAGCACCTTTGGCACAAAGAAGTGCAGCTCCAAGTAGCAGATTTTCTTCTTTTTGCTTTGCGTACCAATATTTCCATTGCAGATTTTCTTCATAAGGACTCCACTTAATTTCGGCACTGCATCTCTGATTTCCAAAATCAAAATTTCAATTTGAAATTGCTACTAAGCCTTGCCCATTGTAATCGAAACAATCTATTCTTCCTTGAATCCTTTGCTTGTAAATTCCATCTTTTGATCCTCTCCTTGGCCACTGCCTTTCAACTTAAGCTCAGATTTTCTTTCCCTGCTTTTCTTCGAAACTTCTAGCCCATTGTTTTTCTTAGATCTGAAATTGAATGTGCACCTTCAACTTCAGATACATTTTACAATCCAAACTAGCAGATTTCTTTTTTTTTTCTTTGGCACAGTTTGTCTTCATTTGGTGCCAACTTTGATGTTCAAAATGTGTTAAGGAATCTAGATGCTCCACTTGCTTCCATCCTCTTTCTCATTTTCGAAATTCAAATTCAACTCACTTGGCACCTTTTGGCTTCAACTTGGCAAAAAAATTTTCTTTTTGACATGAATTGCATCCTTGATAAAAATTTTCTTCCCAATCACTAATCACTCCCCCACACTTAAATCGTTGTCCGTCTCGGGCAAAATAGTATCAAGAAAACATCCCAAGCAAACAAATCCATAGAAAAATTGGGGTTAAGATTAGGAATAAGGAAAGACAAATAGAATAGACATGATTTTTGCCAAAATTGATATGGAAAGGTAAACAAAATGATTAGTCTCTATAGATGTGATCCAATCATTGAAATATGATTTTGAAAGAACCTAAGCAAGTTCTAGAATACAATAACATATATGTATCACAAAATAAGGCTAATCTCACTAGGTAAAAATAATCCATCTCAAATCCTCAATTAAGAATCCAAAGCAAAATCGTACTCAAGCATCCAAGATTTCATCCATGATCTCAAATCCTAAGTTTTAATAACCAAATTTAATTTATTTTCTAAGAGATTCTAAAATGCTATGAAGATAACCTAGAGGGATACTTTTATTTCTACTCATGCAAGAAAAAGTGCTAAAAGAAAAAAAAATGGTATTTACAATGTCTATTTATTCAATTTACTTTAGAAAACATAAAAGTGAAAAATGCGATAAAGAAAATGCAAGAAAAATAAACTCCCCTTTATTCGGGTGGGCGGAGTCTATCCAGAAGTAGTCTCCATCGTGGTAATGGAGGAGTATGGGTGGCTGGGAGAATTAGGACTCCCCCACACTTGAATTTTGCAAAAACATACTCCCGTGGCCGAAGGCGGTTCAGGTATAATAGCCATTGAAGGAATGGAGGGCTATGGATTAAAGTAAGATCTTCTCCTCCTTCTTGATGCCTTTCAGAAGTCCTTCCAGGAGGTTGAAGTCTGTTCAGTTGGAGTACCCACTCCTGAAGTCTTCTGGACCCTGCAAAACAATGTAATACCTTTCTCAAGCGTGCAGGGTCAGAAAGAAATAAAATAATATCAATCTCTGCATGAAATGAATCCAAAACTGCATCATATTCAATTAAATCAAATCTTGGTGCTTTAATAAATTTTTCACAATTATTTCCTATAAAATTTGCATCCAGGAACTCATCACAGATAATGAAATCAATTTTTGGCACTTCAATAAAAATATCACAATTATTTTTCAACAAAAATGTATCAAGCAATGTATCACAACCTATATCATCAATTTTGGGTGCCTCAATGAATTTTTCACAATTATTTTCAGCACATGATATATCAAAAGACTCATCACAACAATCAACAACACTAGGCACTTCTAAAACATTTTCACATTCAGCATTTTCATGATAGGTATCACCACATGCTTCATATTCAAAAACTCCTACGCCAGGTACCTCTAGGGATTTTTCACAATCAAATTCTACAAGAGATGCATCCCTAGGTGTGTTAAAAACAATAAAATCAGTTTGAGGTACCTCTAAGAAATTTTCAGAAAAGATAGGAGGAATATTTACCTGATCGTGGTGAAAAATACCTGGAGGTTCTACAGAAGTAGATGTATCCGTGTTCTCCTCTTGGTCAAGTAATTGCTCCTCTTCAGCCTCAAGATCCGGTGGACACTCAACTGGAATAGGTGATCCTTGGGTTCTTGCTTCCACCAAGCAAGTCCCTATACTTTCTGGTAATTGTGGTGGTCCCTGGGGCTTAGTGCAATCCCCTACACCTATGGAATCATCTCCATGCACGTTCCTCAACCATTCCTGTATCAAAATTAGAAAAATTAGGACATCAATAAAATATCTACAAAATAAAAGTTTAGAAGGTCCTGTAAAGTTTCAGAGTCAAAGTTAAGATTGTTACAACTCTACTATCCATCTCCTCCAGGCCTCTAAATCAGTAGGAATGGGTGATTCTTGGGGCTCAGTGCAATCCCCTACACTCTCAATCCTATCCTCTGAATTTTCTGATGCATCAATCAATATAGGTGGTTCCTGGGGCTCTATGCAATCCCCTGCACCTATAGATTCATCTGATGGTCTTGATCTTTGGGCTTGTATCTGATTCCATTGATCAACCAATTTTGCAAGGCGTTGTAGTTGTTGTTGATTAATTTGTTCTTGTTGTTGTTGTTGTTGTAGAACTTGTTGTTGCCAAGCTTGTTGTTGTTGTAACATTTGTTGACACATCTCCATCATCCTTTGGTGTAGAGCCCCATCCCAATCAGGATCATCAAAGCCTCCTTGATTAAACTGCTGAAATGGAAGGGGCTGAAAATTCTGAGTGTCTTGCTGACAATTCTATCCTTGAAACTGGAAATCTTGCTGAAAATGTTGAAATTGTGGTTGAAAGGATGGTTGAACTTGCTGAGAATTTGGCTCGTATGGCTGTGAATATTGAAAAGGTTGTTGAAAATTCTGTATAGGTTGAAATTCTTGCTGCCATGGCTGAGGTTGAAGCTGAAATTGATTATTTTGGGGCTGAAAACTTTCAAAAGGCTGCTGGAAATCTTGTGGTTGCTGAAATTGTTGTAATGGTGGCTGAAAAAATTGAATGGGTTGCTGAAAATTCGAATGTGATTGCTGAAATGGTTGCTCAAAACCCTGGAATTGTGGCTGCCCACTCTGAATTTGTGGCTGGAAATTTGGTTGATTTTGCTGGAAATTTTGGAAAGGCTGAAAAAACTGATTTGTTGACTGATTGAATGGTTGGTTCTGCTGAAACTGTGGACACGACTGCTGGTAAGTAGATGAAAACATTTTGAACCTGCACCCCTGTCACAAAACAAACAAGAAAAATAGCAGCAACCGTATACAAAAGATAAAGCAAAATAAAATAGAACCCAATGATATATCCAAAAGTATACAAGCAAAAATCAAACAAATCAACTAGTTGCTTCCCCGGCAACGCCGCCAAAAATTTGATAAGCCCAAATATACTAATTAAAGTTGTCACGAAAGTGTGGGCTCATCAGATTTAAATATGAATGAAAGCTGGAAACCCTTATACAATCAAAAGTATGAAAATGTAATATAGGGGCCACAGGTCGTATTTTTCTCGGGGCTAGTTGTTGTGTTTGATTCGTGCTTGTATTTATGTGTCGTTTGTGTTTTCAGGTTTCAAATAAATATTTGAGTTTTGGGTTCAATTAGAAATGGAAGTGCAATGATTTAAAGAGCTGCTTCAGGAATTACACATCCAAACAAATCAAATGCAAATCATTTTATAACCAAACAGCTACAAACTTAATGCCAAGCCTCTACTTGATACAAAAGTGCCGCAAAGGGAAAACTTGATACCAAGAGCTAATATGCAAGCTTAACACTGCTGAAAAGTAGGTTTACCATTCAGAAATGATATAACTACAAAAGATACTGATTTAGAGCTCAAGAATATACTATAAATTGCACTCCAGTTGATACAAATCCATGCCTAAACTGAACTAGACATAACATTCAGAATTCCAACAACTCAGCTCAACAAATCTGCAGGATTGCAGAAACAAAACTGCTGACTGGAACATTCAGAAATCAGAAATGGAATGCAAACATGAAGCAAGTTCAATTTGAGTTCAGATAAGATCCGGCAAAGCTAAATTCCATTAACACAACTTCAGCAATGATGAACTAAAACTCTGCACAACAAATTGAAGCTATCGAATGCATAGAATGGTAAGTTCAGATTCAATTGCAGCATTCCAGCAACAGAACAATTGCGGAAACACTTTGATCAACTTGCAATCTGATGCAATGATTCACCAAACCAAAGCCTCTTGATGTGCTGAAGTCGAAATTGAAGAAATAAAATTGGAGAATGCAGCAAATTTCAGCCTTAGATCTTAAACTCTCGAGTGCAGTAAATGGTTCAGAATTTCAGAAACTGAATTGAGGGATTAGGGGTACAGATCAGTAACAAGTAGATGCAGAATCAGACTCTAATGAAACAAAACTTCTGAAACAAAACGTGATGTGCAGAAATGAATCACAAATTGCAGAAATGGATTGATACACAGGGAATTCAACTGATACGCAACAGAAAATCCAGAAATTGACTTGAAACCGAAGACAATGTTCACTAAACAAATTCAAGAACTAATTTACTTGCTGAATGGATCCTAATTAAAACTTGAGACATTCATAAATTGAAACTACAGCAGCTGAAAGAACTGAGATTGCAGAATTTAAAAGTTGATACACAGCTATGAAAATTGGCACGCAACCATTAAACATCAAGGAAACTGAAACTAAGAACTATTGTTTACTAAACGAGATTCCTAGTTAATTAACTTGACGAAATGAAACTTAATTAAGCAAAAACACTTAAGAAAACGAAGTTAACTAATGAAACAGAAAAATTCAGAAAACAAGACAGATTTCGACAGAAATGAAATTACAGCTACAAAAACAGGAAAATTAGCTAGATAAACTACTCCTCAACCCTTCCTAAGCTCAAATTCTTCTTGGTCGTCAAGCAAGAGCTGGCTTCGAACCCCTAGGCTCAGCAAATCCGTGGAAATCAGCCTCGCATGATGAACTCTGCTCAAACTGCGTCATATGGGGAAATCCAATTCGAACCCCTTCGATCTCAAATAATGGAGCTGCGATGACGAATTGGGAAGCTTCTGAGCTTACCTGAGAACCCCTACAAATGGCTCAGAAGCTTGGAAATGGCTTGTGGATGAGATTTCAGTGGTCAGACCACAGAGCCACCGAAACCCTCAAATAGCTCTGTCCGGCGCGAATTCGAGCTGAATTCTCCAACAAAACTGACATTCAAGGATCCAGAAGATGATCTTGATGAAGAATTGAGGGGTCGCGCCCCGGAAAATGGAGAAAAAAATGACTGAAGAACTGAAGAAAATGAAGAAGATTGCTGTAGCGGCGGAGACGCGACAAGGCTTGGCTGCGCAGGAAATTTCCTTAAGTAATAACCAATGGACGGCTGTGATTGATTTGAGAAAATCCAACGGCTGATCTTGCTCTGATTGGAGCCAAACTTTGATGATGATGATCTGGGGTCAGGATCTGCCTCGTGGTAGCTCAGATCCTCCAGATTTGCAACGGATGGTCCAGATCAACTCTATCTGTGAATGGACGCTCTAGAGCCCTCCTTGCTTTATCCAACGGTTGATTGAGCTCTGATTGGAATGAAACCTTCAGATCTTGATCATAGAGCTTGATCAACCCTAACCCTAGCTCGGATTGCTTCAGATCGTCCCGGATGGCCCAGGTCTAGCCGCTCTTGAATCGGACGGCCCGGATTAATTGTAAGCTTGATAATTCGATCCGGTTCACATCCGACTCAAGTTTGACCCAGTATGCCCTAAGTTCTTGAACCTTTGATGCCTACAAAAATAGATCAAGAATTTAGTGGCCAAATAATCCAATTTAATGCAAATTTACAATTAAGTCCAAAATAAAGGTAAGTTCTAAAACCTAGGGCAATTTCACAATTAAGCAATAAAAACATAAGTCAAACATGGATTTTAACATCTAAAATAATCAACAAAAATGGTACTTATCAGGGGTCGACCAGTAAAAGTACCAAGATGCGCATGGGTGGCCGGTTGATTTGACCCTCCGCGGGTGGAGACCCCAAGTCCCGCGGAAGAGGGAGGTCGGGTGCACTAGAAGAAGTCGTTCGGGCAGTGGCCTCCACAGGTGCTGAAGGTTTAGCCGTAGGTGTTGAAGGTCCAGCGGCAGTCTTCTTTTTCTTTTTAGGGCGAGTGCTGGAGGAAGGCCCGATTGGGACATCGGCCGGCGGAGCGAGTTCTGGACTAGTGGCTCGGGCCCGGCAATGCCTCAAGGCGAGGGGCTGGTCCTCCACATCTATTTGCTTGGGGTCGACGCTCGGCGCGGCTTCCGGGTAGGCAGGGGATGGTGCAGTCGCAGGAACCAACGCGAGAGGAGTCACTGCGCACTGCTCCAATTGCGCGCTGACTTGAGACTCCAACTCGGCGTCGTCCATGCCGAAGCCTTCTTCCAGAGCTACCGCGAGCATCATGGTTGTTGTAAAATAGTAAAATCTTAGTTAGCTATAAATATTCAAAGGAAAGACGAGAAACACTACATCAAATAGTTAGTTTCGCGACGGTTGTTTTGCGGCGGTTTATAAAACCGCCGCAAAATATGTATTTTATGACGGTGTTTGCGGTGGTTTGACAACTGCTGTAAAATAATAGAATTTAGCGGCGGTTTCATGATAACCGTCGCTAAATTATTGTAGTCAATCAGCGATTTACGTGGCGGTCACATCTGATGTTAACATACAGTGGCGGTTTTATGAAACCGTCGCAAAAAGTTACCTTATGGCGGTGGTTTTGCAAACTGTCGCAAAAATTTTCAACTATAAAACTTTTTAAATTTTACAAAAATTTAAAACTTGTCTTATATTTTCAATGTTGCACTAAAGTATTTATTTAATTTTGTTAAAAAAAATTATTAGCTATTAAAAAGATATAAAATTCGAAAATAAAAATAAATTTTATTTATTTATTTTTTGCTAACAAATTTTTTTCAATTTTTAATATTTTTTGTTAAGGTTCTAAATTAAAAATTATAATATTTTTCTGTTAAAAACTTTTTGCTAATTAGTGAAAACTATTAATTTTATTTTGCTAATAATTTTTTTAGCTATTAATGATTTTACCACAACCTATTATTAATTTAAAAAGTTATAAAAATAATTTAATTAATATGGTTTTTAAAGAGAGAATTCGTTTGCTCTAAACCATTCGTGGAAAACCATTCGTTTGCTCTAAACCCTAAACGTCATCGCTACCTCGCTGCCTTCGCTTTCACTGCCTTCGCGTCACCGTTCGTTCGCCTCACCGTTCGCGTTCACTGCCTTCGCCTCATCGTTCGCGTTCATTGCCTTCGCCTCACTGTTCGCGTTCGCCTCACCGTTCGCCGTTGTCGTTCGGCGTTCGTCGTTCGCCGTTCGCCGTTCGTCACAGCATCATTGAAGGTATCTCCCTCTCCCTCTCCCTATGTTTATTTTCGAGGCTTTTATCATTGCTATATTATGTTCTGAATTTGTTGATGCTTTGCTAAGAATAGTTTTTGTAGAACCTTCAGTACATTTATCTTTGTATACATCTCCTAAACCACCAGACCTCCTTCGATGTTTATGCTCACCAAATTTTCCTCCTCATTTCATACATTGCTAGGAAACTACTCAAAATCTCTAGTTGCCTTTCATAATTGACTTCATTGCCCAGGGATCAAACAATATCTTAAATAATAGGAATTATTATTTAAATTTTGATGGTCATCCTCGTTAAACAAATTCAAATTGGATGCCATCAGTGTGTGAGCCTCGTAAAGCTAACTGTCTTGCAATCCAGGTTAAGTAGTGAAAAATATCATCAAGGCATACTTAAGGAGTTACACCCAGTTGCAAATGATAATCTTTTATGTTATTTGAAAAATAATAAGGTTGATTATGATTCTCAGGACTAAAAAGGTATTGCAGTTGCAGGTAGTAGAAGCATTTTTCAGTTTAATAATATTGGTACAAAAGAGAGGAGGAAATTTTACACTCTTTAGTCCCACATTGATAAGTGAGACTTCTAATTATGCATAAATATCAAGAGGTCTTCCACCTAAGTATTTTTGCCACTACCAACATCCCACAGGGTATGCTTCCTTGAAAGGATAAGTTAAAGTATGGATTAAGAGTGTGAGATAAGTTGTTAAATACCACTTAGATAAGAGAACATACCTATTAACTTTTTAGGCGCAATTACTAGCCGAAAATGCCTAAGAGCAAATTAATAGTAGCCAAGTCATCTAAGTTTATAGAGCTCCTCCAACAACCAACAACTAACTATAAAATGCTTTAGCTCAATTTAAATGTATCCAATTTATCTTATAAAAGCCCTCTATCAGCTCATGATTCACCATGTAGAAAGAAATTAATGTGTTAAATTCGTAGAAGAATTAATATTCTATCTCTTATTTTAAAAAAAATTCACCAC
The DNA here is from genome assembly GCA_024364735.1 of Boesenbergia rotunda. NCBI lineage: Eukaryota > Viridiplantae > Streptophyta > Magnoliopsida > Zingiberales > Zingiberaceae > Boesenbergia > Boesenbergia rotunda. The sequence continues at coordinate 419,077 of JAGFNQ010006852.1, read as the reverse complement.
ATAGCCGAGTGATGTGGGTCGGGGAGCTAGCACTTGGCTAAGGCCGAAGGTGTAGAGGATCTCCTCCAGCAGGAGATTCACCCCTGTGGAAATGCCGACCATCGAGCTTGGAGATGGTCGAGTGGTAGGTAAGCGAAGACAGATGGACCATGACTTAAGGGCATCCGTGAAGGGCCGGCATACCCTATTCCATGGAGGAACAGATCCGAGTGTCACCCTCTCTTGGATCGAGACCATGGTGTTGGACCTTGGATGGCTTGAGAGAGGGGGTGAATGTAGCCAGACACTAAAATTTAGCGCTTATCGAATTTCTGCACTTGAAGATCAGTCGCAGCGGAAGAAATACACAGTATAACGGCAGAAACAAAGTACAGAAACTAAAGACAAACCAAAACGCTAACAAGGATCGTTTACAAGGTTCGGGGATAACTTGCCCCTACTCCTTGGCGTGCCCTTAAGGTGGGCGATCCCTTGATCGTCGGCAGATCAAGCCCCGGTGAACACCGGATAAGATAGAGCCTCCTTCTCGGTGGAGAAACCTCTCCACAGATCTCACAGATGATGGAACTTGAGTACAAGAGATCACACAAGAAGGAACACTCACAAAGATCTCTCAGGAATGCAACAAGATCGCTCAAGCACAAAGCAACAGAGAGCACAACCCCACAGCAAAAACTTCACTCGTTTTTCTGTCTTCCATGTTGTCGCTCCTCTGCTTACAGCCTCGTCTTAAGCCTCTCCATCAGCATCCACTGAAGCCACAGCCTGACCCCCTGACTCCCTGAGCACTCAGTCCACTAAAGACCCTCTCCAGCTGAGCCTCCGTCAGTTGCCAGCTGCTCTCCAAACGCCGTTGAGACCTGAAACAAGGAAACAGCCAAACCTGCTTCAAGGAAAGCCTCCGATTGACTCTCCTCCAATGTTTGAATCATCCCTGTAAAGCCTGCACACTCCAATAAAATCTTAGCAATGCATATCAAATAATATTGGCAATGTATCAGAGAATCGGCAGAGAAAATAGACGCGATCAGAAACTTCTGACAGCGTATTTGAATTAAAGTGATCGGTCACCGGACCGATCCAAGGCTTGTGGATCGGTCACCAGACCGATCCACCGCTTTGTTGGGATTCCCAGCTTTCGCGGCGACACAGGCCTGATTGGTCACCGGACCGATCAGGCTGTGACCTGATCGGTCACCAGACCGATCAGGTAGCTCCCTGACCGATCAGGCTCCATCCTGATCGGTCACCCCAGTGAGAGAACTTTAATCGTGGACATCAGATCCTAGGTCTTGGATCGGTCACCGGACTGTTCAGGAGCTGATCAGCGGGGGAACTCAACTCACTGTGTGCTCCCTGATCGGTCACCAGACCGATCAGTCATCGCTGGATCGGTCACCAGACCGATCCACGAAGGAGCAGCGTGCCAACTTCCCTGATCGGTCACCAGACCGATCCAGGGACTCCAACCTAGCCCTCCAAGCTAGGATTTCATACAACCTAGCCCTCCAAGCTAGGACTTTTCCACCTAACCTTCCAAGTTGGGACTTTTCACCCAACCCTCCAAGTTAGGACTTTTCACCTAGCCCTCCAAGCTATGACTTTTCACCCAACCCTCCAAGTTAGGATTTTTCCAACCTAGCCCTCCAAGCTAGGACTTTTCACCTAACCCTCTAAGTTGGGACTTTTCACCTAACCCTCCAAGTTAGGACTTTTCACCTAGCCCTCCAAGCTAGGACTTTTCACCCAACCTTCCAAGTTAAGACTTTTCACCTAACCCTCCAAGCTAGGACCTGGCTTCACTCACCAGGATTTCAAACACCTGGCTTCACTCACCAGGACCCGGCTTCACTCACTAGGACCCGGCTTCACTCATCGGGATTTCAACCTAGCTTCACTCACCAGGACCCGGCTTCACTCACCGGGATTTCACGCCTAGTCCCCGACCAGGACTTAACCCAAATTCGCTCAACCAAACTTAAATCGTTGTCAACACCAAAACAACAATCGGGCCAGACTGCATCAACAATCTCTCCCTTTTTGTTGTTTGACAATCCCGATTTAAGTTTAGGTATTAGATCAATTGAAGTCCATTCAATTTTCATAAGGGAATCAAGATCCTCCCCCTATAATAACCTCAAACTTAATCAAACATTCTCTCCCCCTTTGTCAAACATCGAAAAAGGGCATGGTTAGTAAGTTTTAACATAACTCCTCCTCAATCAAGGGTCTCTCCCCAAATCCAAAATAATCAAAGATAAATTTTGAATTGCATATGAGAGGCATATACCATAAATATATCATGGCAACAATGTATATGCATCAACGACAATAAGTGTGAATTGCACATGAAATCATATACAGAATTATATCATGGTCAAACATGTATATGTTTCATATGACAAGTAAAGAATGCATCTGTATCTGACATATAATCCTGATTGGTCTCCAGACCGATCAGGTTCGTTGATTATTTGATACAGAAATATTCCTTATTAGTCGGGAGAGCGATTAGATTTCAGAAAAATTTTTGAAACCCTGATACATTCCTGATCAGACTGCATTAATAATTTGCATTCCAAAATAAGGATGTAGACTCCATTGATATTCGACATTCCAGAAACATTTCTGAAACACGACATTAAGAACAAGAGTCATGACTCAACAAACCCTTTCTTATGAATTTGAACATTCCAACATAGATTTGTATCAAATTATGTTTCGTTCCAAGTATGATTAGCCAAACCTCATTTTAACACTTGACGTTTCAGAAACATTTCTGAGAATCAAGGGTCTCAAAAATTCCTCCCCATATTTTACCACTTGAACAAATTTGTACTCCCTTAGTACCAGGTTTGTACCAATAGAGGATCAAGTGTGTTTCAATTATAATCGGATCGTATCATGTTTGTTTGTAGTATGATCATTAAACTGATACAATTCGACGAGAAGTGATTGGTCTGAGAAATTTTTGGATCATTTTGGAACGATCCGGGGGGTTCCTTGATCAGAGTTGATCTGATTGGTCACCGGACCGATCAGAGTGATCCCTGATCGGTCTCCAGACGGATCAGGGTGAGTCCTGATCGGTCGGTGGACCGATCAGGTCTGATACAGACGACAATTCAGAAACTCTGAAACACTTCTAAACCCTAATTCAATTAGGTTTATTCCAGGACAGAATTCCATTAAACACAATTCATTTTCCTTAACCACAACAAACAGCATGATTCATGTCCTTCAATCTAAAGATCAAGGAATTCTATGGGTTTAAGATCAAGAATTTCTATGGATCCAAATAGATTTTTCATTCCACACCAAAGATCAAGAATTTCTATGGATTTAAGATAATACCAAAAACAGGTTTGTATACAAGCATGATCAGTGGGAAAACAAACAAGTCATGGAATTTGAGTTTGATACAAAGAAAGCATTATCCCTAGACCTTAAGCTCATGTTCTTATCTATCACCACCTTATGAGTGATCAGTTCAAATAATGTGTTGATCTTGTTCTTAAACAATCTTGGCATGTCATAGATTAATGTTAATAACACCCAAACAATAAGATCATGGCATACACAACTAGATTCATCTCAAGAATAAGACAACTTAAGCCTAAGATATATCATAAATTATTGCAACTATTTTTGGCTACCTTCAAGACTTGCAGTGAACTATATAGTTCAATCCTAATCATGGCATATTGAAGCTAAAACTCATGGACTTTGTATAATCATGAATTGTGAGTTTTCATAGTGATTTTCGAATTAGCACTAACTAATTCATGTGTCCCTACTTGTTCAATAGCATGCCTTCATATTCTATAACACACACAAGAAAATTATGGCATACTCGATCATGTTTACCAAACACAACACCTTAAGCTCGAGATAAGGCATATCATAAACCATAACTTGCAGGAAAACATAAATTGCAACAAGAAAAACTCATTCTCCTAAGCAAACCATGGCAACCGCAAGTTATGTGTTAGTCTAAACCAATCACGTGAATTTGAGGGAATGATAAGCACATTCTTAACTAGGAATGACTATATGTTTGGAGCACCAAATATCAACCACCCATGTTGATAGATGCTCCCCCTCAACCTAAGCTATACAATTCGAAATATGAAAGTTTTAGCTACTCAAATTTTGGGACCTAATGGATCTTCAATCAAAGACTTTGGCACCCATGCCTTAGTCAATTTCTTTTTGACTTTTTGAACCTTAGAATCATTTGATGATCTAAAATGGGTTCTTGACATTAAAGATATGACACTAGGTTCTTTAGGTTGGTAACCCAAACCAACCTTGTTGTACATCGCCCTTTGTGAGTTGAGTATCATATCTAATGTTTTAGAGCTTGTTGAAAACTTCTCAAGAACATTCTTGAGGTTTTCAACTTCGCTCTTCAAGTTCTTATTTTCATCCTTAAGGGATTTATCATGTAAATCATTAATATCCTCAACCTTAGAGGATTTCAATTCTTTTACTTCCAACCTTAATGCTTTGACTTTGGCCTTAGATTTATTAAGCATTTTTGTCAAGCACGCTATTGTTCCATAGCATTTGTCTAGCTCGGGAGAGATTACCTCTTCATCATCCGAAGATGATGAAGGCGCGGTTGAGGAGCTTGATTCATTATCACTTCCTTCATTTGAGTCTTCTAAGGCCACGAGAGCCACATGACAGTGGCTTTTCTCCTCCTTGTCCTTCTTCCTTTTGTTTCCTGCCACAAAAGCAACCCCTTTCTCCTTTGGGCTTGTGTTAGAAATCTCATGTAGTTCCATCTCACAAAACAAATCTTCTAATTTTACAAAAGATAGATCCTTGGAAACCTTATAGGCATCCACCATGGATGACCACAAAGTATTCCTAGGGAAGACTTTGAGTACATACCTCACTAGGTCTCTATTTTCTACCTTTTCATTTATGGAGTGGAGGCCATTGAGGATCTCTTTGAATCTTCCATGGAGTTCACTTACCTTTTCATTTTCTTCCATGGACAGATTTTAGAGTTGATGTGAAGGAGGTCCTTCTTGGCTATTCGGGTGTCTTGAGTTCCTTCGTGGAGCTCAATGATTTTGTTCCAAAGATCTTTAGCACTTGTAAAAGGACCCACCTTGATCAACTCCTCCTTGGTCAACCCGCATTGCAAAGTGACCACCGCTTTGGCATTTGCTTCACTCTTTCTTATTTGCTCAGCCGACCAACTTGAGAAATCGAGATCTTTTCCTTCAACATCTCTCGGAGGGATGAAACCTTCTTTGACCGAGAACCATATGCTCATGTTTGTCTTCAAATAAAACTCCATCTTCGATTTCCAATATTGAAAATCTGAGCCGTCGAAGAGTGGAGGTCGGTTTGTGCTCATTCCTTCTCTTCCAGCCATCTTGTTGATAACTCTCGGATGTTAAGCCGCTTGAACAGAGCCCCAAGCTCTGATACCACTTGTTAGACCTTGGATGGCTAGAGAGGGGGGGGGGGTGAATGTAGCCAGATACTAAAATTTAGCGCTTATCGAATTTCTGCACTTGAAGATCAGTCGCAGCGGAAGAAATACACAGTATAACGGCAGAAACAAAGTGCAGAAACTAAAGACAAACCAAAATGGTAATAAGGATCGTTTACAAGGTTCGGGGATAACTTGCCCCTACTCCTTGGCGTGCCCTTAAGGTGGGCGATCCCTTGATCGTCGGCAGATCAAGCCCCGGTGAACACCGGATAAGATAGAGCCTCCTTCTCGGTGGAGAAACCTCTCCACAGATCTCACAGATGATGGAACTTGAGTACAAGAGATCACACAAGAAGGAACACTCACAAAGATCTCACAGGAATGCAACAAGATCGCTCAAGCACAAAGCAACAGAGAGCACAACCCCACAGCAAAAACTTCACTCGTTTTTCTGTCTTCCTTGTTGTAGCTCTTTTGCTTCCAGCCTCGTCTTAAGCCTCTCCATCAGCATCCACTGAAGCCACAGCCTGACCCCCTGACTCCCTGAGCACTCAGTCCACTGAAGACCCTCTCCAGCTGAGCCTCCGTCAGTTGCCAGCTGCTCTCCAAACGCCGTTGAGACCTGAAACAAGGAAACAGCCAAACCTGCTTCAAGGAAAGCCTCCGATTGACTCTCCTCCAATGTTTGAATCATCCCTGTAAAGCCTGCACACTCCAATAAAATCTTAGCAATGCATATCAAATAATATTGGCAATGTATCAGAGAATCGGCAGAGAAAATAGACGCGATCAGAAACTTCTGACAGCGTATTTGAATTAAAGTGATCGGTCACCGGACCGATCCAAGGCTTGTGGATCGGTCACCAGACCGATCCACCGCTTTGCTGGGATTCCCAGCTTTCGCGGCGACACAGGCCTGATCGGTCACCAGACCGATCAGGCTGTGACTTGATCGGTCACCAGACCGATCAGGTAGCTCCCTGACCGATCAGGCTCTATCCTGATCGGTCACCCCAGTGAGAGAACTTTAATCATGGACATCAGATCCTAGGTCTTGGATCAGTCACCGGACCATTCAGGAGCTGATCAGCGGGGGAACTCAACTCACTGTGTGCTCCCTGATCGGTCACCAGACCGATCAGTCATCGCTGGATCGGTCACCAGACCGATCCACAAAGGAGCAGCGTGCCAACTTCCCTGATCGGTCACCAGACCGATCCAGGGACTCCAACCTAGCCCTCCAAGCTAGGATTTCATACAACTTAGCCCTCCAAGCTAGGACTTTTCCACCTAACCCTCCAAGTTGGGACTTTTCACCTAACCCTCCAAGTTGGGACTTTTCACCTAGCCCTCCAAGCTAGGACTTTTCACCCAACCCTCCAAGTTAGGATTTTTCCAACTTAGCCCTCCAAGCTAGGACTTTTCACCTAACCCTCCAAGTTGGGACTTTTCACCTAACCCTCCAAGTTGGGACTTTTCACCTAACCCTCCAAGTTAGGACTTTTCACCTAGCCCTCCAAGCTAGGACTTTTCACCCAACCTTCCAAGTTAGGACTTTTCACCTAACCCTCCAAGCTAGGACCTGGCTTCACTCACCAGGATTTCAAACACCTGGCTTCACTCACCAGGACTCGGCTTCACTCACCGGGATTTCAACCTAGCTTCACTCACTAGGACCCGGCTTCACTCATCGGGATTTCCATCACCTGGCTTCACTCACCAGGACCCGGCTTCACTCACCGGGATTTTCATCACCTGGCTTCACTCACCAAGACCCGACTTCACTCACCGGGATTTCACACATAGTCCCCGACCAGGACTTAACACAAATTCGCTCAACCAAACTTAAATCGTTGTCAACACCAAAACAACAATCGGGCCAGACTGCATCAACACATGGAGGGTACTTTTCGCTACCTCGCCTGCTCAGACTGGGAGAGGAGAGAACTTGCTGTCTATCATCTACGTGACGAGGCTGCCACCTAGTGGACTATGCAGAGTATAGTCATTGGCGAGCAATACGTCACTTGGGCAACTTTTAGGGCGGCATTCGAGAGCCAGTACCTTCCGACGGCGTATCGAGTGGCTAAACGACAGGAGTTTTTGAGTCTCCAGCAGGGAGATCTTACGGTTATGCAATATAATACAGAGTTTTGTCGATTAGCCGAGTATTGCCCCCAGCTTGTTGTAGAGGACAGTAAGCGGATCGAGTAGTTTAAGCTGGGAGTAGCAGGATATATTCAGGTTCGGATGGATGGTCTAAACATAACATCTTATCGAGACGCATTGGACAAGACCCTTTTGATTGAGATGACCCACCAGAGGATATACGGAGACAAGAGGAAGGGTAAGCAGTCGACTCAGGGTACAACTCAGACTCAGCAGTCGTAGATTACTGGACAAAAACGTGGTAGTTAGAGCCAGTCAGCTCAGGGTACTTCTGGGGCATCTGCTAGACCTCAAAAGTTGGGACGATCATCGACAGGGCATTTCCGATCTTCCCAGCAGACCCGGAAGAAGGTAGCTAGTGGCACTCATTGCACTCTATGTGAATCACGAGAGCATGTCAGAGCAGATTGTACACTGGGGCAGGCGGTTTGATTACTGCAAACTACCGGGGCATATGAGCCGAGATTGTGCGTTGAAGGCACAACATGTAGCTACGGGGGTCTCCGTTCCAGGAGAATATTTTGGATCGACAGAGTCTTAGAGAGGAGGGCAAAAAGCCCAGACTTCAGTCCGACAGCAGAGGACAGCTCCTCCTCCAACACATTTGTATCATCCATAGCTGACAGTTATTCCCCTAGCGCACGTGTGTTGTATGCATGGGCACGAGCACACTTATAGTCCGATCGCATCTCAGTGTTTGGCTTCCGGATCTCAGTATCAATATTACTCAGCCTCCGGCATATCAGCCTGTAGCCTATCAGTTTGCAACCTATCATCCTCCAGCCTATCAGTCTGCAGCCTATCAGCCAGCAGTATACCAGTCGCAGCAGACCGCTGGACCCTTAGTATCGCAACCTCAGCTGATTTTGAAGTTGCCTTCCACAGTTTTGGAGACAGGACGCGTGTACGCAGTCACCAAAGAGGAGGCTCAGAGGGTCGATAGATCGATTTTTCATGGTATGGTTCATCTTATTCATTTCCTGCAGAGTTATTAGTTGATACTGGTAATTCTTACTCTTTCATTTCTCGCATATTTATGAGTAAGATTGGTAGGGTACCTACTCCTAGACTATGACATCTATCAGTGTCCTTACCGTCCGGAGAGATTTTGAGCATTACTCAGGAGGTCAGAGCGTGTCCCTTGGATTTCAGTACTGTTACCCTTATTATCGACTTATTGGTTCTTGAGATGGTGGAGTTTAACATCATCCTTGGCATGGATTGGCTGACAGTTTATCATGCCACAGTTGATTGCCAGGCGGGGGTGGTCACTATTCGACCCCCGAACCAACCCTCGTGGGATTTCACTGGCATCAAGGATGATGGTATATCGATTATATCAGCGCTCCAGGCACAGAGACTCCTATCGCATGGCTGTCAAGGGTTTCTATTATCGCTGATCAGCACTGAAGATAACTGTAGCACCCAGCTCTCGGATGTTCCAATTGTCTGAGAATTTCTAGATGTATTTCCAGAGGAGCTATCGGGTTTGCCTCCCAGAAGGCAAGTGGAGTTCACTATCGAGCTGATTCCGGGGATTGTGCGACATTAAAAGCTCCATACCGTATGAGACCGAAAGAGTTGGATGAGCTGAAGGTCCAGTTGCAGGAATTATTGGACAGAGGATTTATCCATCCTAGTGTATCTCCAAGGGTTCTCCTGTTTTGTTTGTGAAGAAGAAGGATGGTTCTATGAGATTATGCATCGACTACAGGCAGTTGAATGCAGTGACCATCAAGAATAAATATCTCTCGCCATGCATTGAGGACTTGTTTGATCAGCTAAAGGATACGTTAGTGTATTCCAAGATAGATATGTGATCATGTTATCATCAGCTGAGAGTCAGAGATTCGGATATCCAGAAGACAACTTTCCGCACTTGGTACGGATATTACGAGTTTTTGGTAATGTCATTTGACCTTCTAATGCTCCTGCAGTGTTTATAGACCTTATGAACCGAGTATTCATGGAGTATTTGGATGAGTTTATTATTATTTTTATCGATGACATTCTGATATACTCTCATTTTGAGGAGGAGCATGCACGTCATCTTCGTATTGTCTTAGAGACGCTCCGACGGGAGCAATTGTATGTGAAATTCAGCAAATGTGCTTTCTGGTTATCTTCTGTGAGTTTTCTGGGACACGTGGTTTCTAGTAGCGGCATTTCAGTAGATCCACAGAAATCGAGGCTATCACTAGTTAGGAGCAACCTAAGTCAGTACAGGAGGTGCATAGTTTTCTGGGCTTGGCAAGATATTATCGACGCTTTGTGGAGGGATTTTCCAGTATCGCCACCCCTCTAACACGCCTCACCAGGAAGGGAGTGAAGTTTAGATGGTCAGAGGATTGTGAGACCAGCTTTCAGGAGCTGAAGCGGTGGCTAGTATCTGCACCAGTTCTGGTATTACCCTCAGGAGAGGACGGCTTCGTGCTCTACACTAATGCGTCCCATCAAGGTTTGGGCGCGGTATTGATGCAGCGGGGGTTGGATAGTATCTTATGATTCTCGTCAGCTGAAGGAGCATGAGAAGAACTATCCAATTTATGATTTGGAGTTTGCCGCCATCATCTTTGCACTGAAGATTTGGAGACACCATCTATATGGTATCACATTTGAGATATTTATGGATCACAAGAGTCTTAAGTACCTCTTCACTTAAAAGGAGCTCAATCTTCGATAGAGAAAATGAATGGAGTTTCTAAAGGATTATGATTGTGCCATTAGCTATCACTCAGGGAAAGCTAATGTAGTGGCAGATGCTTTGAGCAGAAAGTCCAGAGGGGTTTTGGCCTACCATCGAGTGATGGTCACAAATCTGGTTCAGGGTTTCTCAGAGTTGAGTCTGGAGGAGCAGAAACAGACTGAGAGGGGCATTCTTGTGACTATGGTTGCTTAGTCACCGATCAGGGCACGAATTAGAGAAGCTTAGGCCAATGATCAGCGTCTGCAGTTCCTAGGCAGCCGAGTAACATCTAGGGAGCAGACCGAGTTTACCAGAGATGATGAGGGTATCCTGTATTATCGAGGGAGGTTGTGCGTACCTGAGTCACATCCGGTCATGGAGGAGTTGCTTCAGGAGGCTCATTGCTCCCGTTTTGCTATTGATCCGGAAGGGACCCGCATATATCGTGACTTGAGACGTTCCTACTGGTGGAATGGGATGAAGAAAGACATCGCGATTTTTGTAGCCAGATGTCTAGTATGTCAGCAGGTTAAGGTCGAGCACCAGAAATCTGCTGGTTTACTTCAGAGGATTCTCATTCCTGAGTGGAAATGGGAGCACATCACTATGGACTTCGTGGTCGGCTTACCCAGGACCCGGAGAGGACATGATGTGATTTGGGTGATCGTTGATCGGTTAACCAAATCCGTACATTTCTTGGCGATCTGGAAGATGGACTCTTTGGACCGATTGGCGGAGTTGTACTACCGAGAGATTGTCAGCCTGCATGGGGTTCCATTGAGCATTATCTCAGACAGAGACCCATGGTTCACGTCGCGGTTCTGGTAGAGTCTGCAGCAGGCCGTGGGCACTCAGCTTCGTTTCAGTACAGCGTTCCATCCGCAGACAGACGGGCAATCAGAGCGGACCATTCAGACTCTGGAGGACTTACTGAGGTCTTGTGTTATGGATTTCGGAGGCAGTTGGGAGGATCATCTGCATTTGGTTGAGTTCGCCTACAACAACAGCTATCATTTGGCTATTCAGATGACGTCGTTTGAGACGTTGTATGGTAGGGTTTGTCGGACATCCACCCTCTGGGAGGAGGTTGGGAAATCTCAATTGCTAGGACCTCATAGAGCTCAACATGAGGCAGAGTTGGTTCGCACCATCAAACGGAGGATGTCTGAGGCGCAGGATCGTCAGAAAAGTTATGCTGATAGGAGACGGAGACCGTTGGAGTTCTCGGTGGGGGATCATGTGTTTCTACGAGTTTTACCCACGAAAGGGGTGAAGAGATTTGGCCTCAAAGGTAAGCTAGCTCCGCGATACATAGGCCCTTTTCAGATTTTGGAGAGGATTGGAGCAGTAACTTACCGTTTGGCGCTACCACCGTCTCTTGTCGGAGTGCACGATGTGTTGCATGTTTCCATGTTGAGGAAATATGTGTCAGACCCATCCCATATTTTATCGGATATATCAGTTCCACTTCAGCTTGATGTAATTTACGAGGAGATGCTTGTATGGATTCTGGACCACCAAGAGCGTCAGTTACGGAACAAGACAATCCGGCTGGTCAAAGTCGGATGACAGCGCCACTAATGAGGAAGCTACTTGGGAGCTCGAAGACATGATCAAAGCTCGCTATCCTCATCTGTTTACCTGAGGTGCGTATCGTGTGTTTTCGTTTAATAGTATTATTGTTAATTTGTTAGTTAATAGTATCTGTTACGATTTAGTTGCGAAAGTTGGAGACAAAATTTTTGTTAGTAGAGGAGAATATTAGATATTAAAAGATAGGAGTGCTAATTTGCAAAAGTTACATTAAATTATAAAACTCTACCTTTTTCTTTTCCCTTGTCGCACGATCACAAGTTGCTGTTCTTCTCTTTTTGCGTGAGCGACCAGGCGGCAACAACGACGGCTCTTCCTCTCCAATGAAACTCCACCCTAGGGAGACGTCGGCGATCCCTCTCTACTTCTTCTCCTCCTCTCTGCGCCGCAGCTTGTCGTGAGCACGAATCTTCTCCCTTCTCTGCGAGACAACGTCGACACCGCCTCTCCTCACCGTCGGCACCTCCCCTCCTCACCGCTGGCGACAAATTTGGGTTAGCTACTGCCAGCGCAAGCCCTAGGTGCAAATATATGTTTAGGATCTCTTTTGAAACAAATTTTCATTTTGGGTAGAATTTTCATTTGAGATTTCAAATGCCATTTTAGATTAGAGTGATTGGGCATAAAAAAAAGATGCTTGATTTTTATTTTGGATTGCATGTTGTGGGTTGGTCTTGAAGTTTCACCGTGGCTTCGAAATGTGGCACGACAAAACAAATTGTAGATGCCTACAGTAGCGGTTAGAGGAGGAGTAATAGAGCTTATAAAAAAAAGAAATTGTTAAAGGCATATATATATATATATATATATATATATATATTCTTATGTTACTGTTGCTAGTTGGATTTATCGTTTGATTTAGGTTTTGGATAGGTTTAACATGAACCTAAACATGATAATTGGAAATAGTTATAAGTTAATTATTTATATTTAATTAAATGAGACGGGATAATTAGGATGATCCTAAGTAATTAGGATAATTTGTTTAGCTAAATATCATGTATTATAATTGCTAAACTCGTGTCTTTTATTACATGATCTTGATTGGACACGGATTAACTGGACGAGAGATTCTTTCCAGTATTACACAACATATACAAGGTGGGGTACCTTTTGACTTATCTCTATAGATATTTCAAATTTTTATATATGATTCCCTATATGGATAGTAGTAGGATTTACCTTTATCTGCCTCTTGGTTATCCTGCTTGGTACTTATTTCTTGGCCTTTGACATGCTTGAATTTATTTTCCATACAGTGTCTATGCTTGATATTCTGATTCTGGAGAGTACATATGTTTATCGATACCTAACATTTGTGCATGCCTAGTAGGTTATTGGTATATCATGATTTATGTTTCAGACCAGTGCATAACATTTAAGGTTATTTGATGGGTGTTATAAGCGTCATGCACCATCTTTGCATTATTGCATAACTGGTGATCTCTGGGCTCCCTTGTAGTTAAGACAGGTTGTCAGTCATATCAGGATCTGCACACGCTGCCACTCATAGGTTGGTGGTACTATTAGGAGAGTGTGTGCAGTTGCCCTGTCAAGGCTCCATTCGGTCGGTCATGGGTAGTGTTTCCGCAGCGTGGTAGCAGACATGTATTCCTTCTCTTTCCCGTGATACGAGGAGATGAGAGCAATGCCGTCTTATATGATTTGGGATAGGAAGGATGTGACCTCCGCCAACATCCTGCCCACTTAGTCACTCAGGAGCAGTAACGGTAGAGAGCGTACAGTTGTCATAGTCTTACCCACTCGATCTCACCCATGATCGGTGACGATGGCTGACTAGCGTCAGGGGTGACCATGTCATTGCATCATGTGTACGATTGCATAATTTGCATTGTTTGTGTTTGTTGCACTTGTTTGAGATATGCTTGCTACATTTGGATGACATACACATACAGGAGGAATTTGCTTTGTTTATGGTCTGGCAACCATTCAGGTTCGAGAAATTGTGACATCATACCCTGCAGGTGAATTTGATATGAGTACATTTTGCATGTAGTGTGCCGATCATATATTTTGGTTTTTCCTTTTGAGACTGTATTTGTTTTGCTTCTATGCTGCTATTGTATAACCTTTTTACCGTCATACAAATCTATCGGGTTATATACCCGCGGAGTCCCCCTGGACTCATAATCGTTTGCTTGTTTTTTCTTTTTAGGACGACGCCGCCAGAAGAGCCCAGTAGCAAGTCCCAGTCCCGGTGATATCGTAGTATTTTTATTTAGTCTATATTTTCTTTTGGTTATGGTTGTGATCTATTTTCTCATTTTGTATATGTTGGTAGACGTGTCACTCATTGTTACGGTACTTGTATATATTTTACATCGTCGGTCTGCCCAGAGGGAATTTTAGAGTTTGCTTTTACAGTATAGGCGATGGTTCTCTTTTGATAGTATTGATAGTTATTTTTCCTTTATTTACGATATAGTTTGAACATATATATGTGTGGAGGTCATAGAAGCCATTTTGTGTATGTATTGGTTTGAGATTGTCCGTCGTACAGGAAAGATGATGTTCGATTTTCGTCGGACATGCAGCCCCTCAGGGCGTGACAAAAATGAAGGCCGGCCTGGAGGTGGTCTCGGGATAGGGTTATGTAACTGCGAGGTGCGCTCTCAGGTCGATCGGTCGTGTAGGGAAGGATGAGGCGGTGGTCGGAAGGAATTTGGTAGTCCGACCGAAGTCGATCGAGGTCTCGGGAATGGAGTTTGAACACCGTGGTGGCGTACCACGGGTAGGGGTTCGAGTACGAAGATGCCAAGAGCTGAAAGGACAAGAAGAAAGACGAACTAACCGAGAAAAGCGAGGGGTCGCCGGAGAGAGCGCGGGGTTGCAGAACTGTCGTCACTGGAGAAGATGCCGGAACCCTAGCAGACCCCTCAAACAACAGCAGGGGGACGAGGTAAAATGGAATGGTGAAAAGGGAGAAGGGGTATATATAGGGCCGAAGGGTGGATGTCGGCCGTCCGATGGCGATCCGGTAAAAAGGAGGGAGTGGATCAGAGCCGTCCATTTGTGCAATAAATGAACCTCGAGAAGACACGCGACGGCTGTTGCGTGCGGGCGCTTCGTTACTCGGGATACCCAATAGCTGAAGGGCACATGACCCTCAACAATTAATGAGGGGATACGAATCGACCCGTTGAGCGTCGAAAGATGAGACGTGAAAAGACAGGGTGAGATGATGATGTTGGCCACGCCGTGTGCCAGTCGCGCAGGTGGTATGGGCAGTTGGCCGGTCGGTTGGCCCATGTGAGTTAGCCTGGATGCTACAAACTGATGGTCCAGTCAGTCGGACTTGATGCCTCCTTCGACTAGACTCGAGGGGGATGCTTATGATCCCGACCCAGCCTAGGTATAGCCTAGTCGGCCTACATGGCACCACAGGGAGACAGATCATTGACAGAAAGACTCCGACAGCCCGGCGTGGCAGGGAATGAAGAGAGTGCCACTCGGGTCGAGACGCCCGATCGGATGGTTAACCAAATCTATGCTAAATTAGCCCCAGCGAGAGATATCGAGTGCTCGACTGAAGGTCGCCTGGTCAACACTCGGTTAGTAGCCGGTCAGTGTCCTCCTTGTGTTCTAATCCTATTCTCCGAGGATGAGTCAACCTGGCTGAGTCCGAGTACCCCTAAGGCTCAGATTGTTCCCTGTTTTAATCTGTATGACATTTGCTGCATAGCAAGATCTCACTCGGGATAGCGGGTTGGCGCTTCGACACGGGTGTTGTCCTTATCTGGGGTAGTACCTACTCCCTGACACCATACTGATAAAGGTGGTACAAGAGTCGACGCAGGTTGGCTCCGGCCTGACATCACTCATGTCCAAATTGCGGATATCCCGCTGACACAGTACTTGTCTGTCAATCTCTGGCAACCCGTACCATGGCGCCCCCTGCCCAGGTCAGAATGGGGAGCGCTGGTCGGCGAGCTGAGAGTGACCCCTGAGCCTGTCCCCACATAAGATAAAATGTGGCAAAAGCGAGGCAGAGGTTGTCGGTTCCCCCGGCTATATAAGGCTCTCCTCCCTTCATCCACAGGTACGCGCACGAGACCTTTGGCTACAATTCTTCTTCAGTTTTCATCTTCTCCACGGGATACTGACTTGATCGTCGGAGTGTCTTGCCGGAGAATTTTCCCAGTGGGTTACTGACGGTATCTTTCTTGCAGTTCTCGAAGTCAGCAGGAGCAGTTCCCGAGTCCACCTCGCTCTTCGACAGGACCATATTTGGATCTAGAAGGAGGAGATACGTCTGGCCATGATTTAATAGCCTGATTTACATTGATGTAACACTTTATTAGAGTGAGGATTATAAGAGGCGTTATAAATAGAAATCTCTCCTCTACAATATGGGTACACTTATATATATATATTTTTTCTACGAAGTTCATTTCATTTCTGACTTCTCTGAGTGTGTTATAGCTGTACGTGAGATCTTCTTATGGTCAACCTTCCCTGCACCTCATCATAGACAGTCCATTCCTCATCGTTCTCCGACGGGATCATAACGCATAATCAGTGACTTCCCATTTGCTCAGAAACTCACTGCAAACCCACCATTGCCACCTCCAAATTACTCACTCCGAATCTTCTAGACATGTAGCAATCAAATGTCTAACAAATCAATGAAAATCTCTAGAAAACAAAACAAATGTGGCGTGATTCATTGTCCATCATGCAGTGCTATCAGTTTTCAAGACATGAAAAGGTCGAGACAATTCCCATATTTTGGCCGGCTAAGCAAGGAGAACCACATGCAATCCTCATCAGTAGCTTTTGGACAGATAGAGCAATGAACATATATCTCTCTCTTACGAATATCTTTACTGATCAACGAGTTTTTGTCTGTTGCGCCTCAATTATGAATATATACCACAAATCTAGATGGTGTGTGAATGGAATTAAGCAAGTTCAAGTAGTTAAGAGAAAAGCTTAGCAAGTTAATAATTAATTATGTGGCAATGAAGTAGCATTAATTTGTCCACTAATTGGTGTTTAAGTAACTTTGTACCTGCTTATCCAGATCTTTCTTTGCCAATTCAACTAAGCAATTGCACAAAAGATCACTTGTTTGATGAAACCTTTTGGAGTTAGGAGAGCTTCTATGGAAGCATTTAATACATGATTCCAAATAAAATCAAACATCTAAATCATCTATAATATTAGAGTAGAAAATCAAGGATTTAAATCTTCCATGTCTTTAAAAGAAAATCAAATCAAATAGCCCACTCACTAAATATACATGAAAGTTAGCACTCACCTAAATTAATTTTTTAATAAAGGGTTGGGATAAGTACCCACGAAACAAAATCTCTGCCCACTATGACATAAAGTTTGTTCTTGACTGAGATCTCTCACCAAATGAATTAAGCTCACCTTTCTCTATTCCGTGTTAGGTCATGGCCATCCCTATCAGTCTCCAAAGTGATCTAGACTTGCTCGTAACAAAAGATATTGCCTTTTGGTCAAACATAAAAGATATGCATGTTCCACTCTAATTAGGCAAGAGGCCAGGAGAGAAATAAGTAGACAAGTATATTTAGAAGTTAACTTTTAAGTGTTTGCATAAATTGTATTTCAGAGATTTATCTAATAGATAAATCAGTTAATTGGGTAAAATTTAAACATCTGAATTTTTTAACCAAAAAAAAAAAAAGAGAGAGAGAAAGTTATGTTGTTGTTGTTTCTCTTTTTTTGTGTTGTTTCTTTCTTGCAGGGTTAGATCAACTTTGTGCCACATTTTGTTTTACTTTGTTTGGTTCTTTTTGGTTCCTTGTAAGGAATGACATCAACTTTTTGGACAAGATTTTACACAATAAAGGCTTTGTAGGATATTTGTTTCAGGGCTCTTGTACTCATTCTTTGTTAGTGTTAAGTATGATTACAACAACAATAATAATGTCTTATTTTATTAGATGGGTAATGTTTATCTCCGATTATATTATCATTTTTATTTAAATAAATTTTATTTTATTTTATTTATTATGACTAATCAAGTCTTTTTTGATAGTCTACGCATGAAATGCACATTTGTTATCATTTCACATTATCTAACTGAAATATTTATCATCTTAAATACATCTCCCAAAATTTTCTTTAATATGTGCAACTTGATTCTCTTTCTAATATTTTCATTTTTTATTATATTCATCTTTATATATTTCTGAACGTCTAACATCCTTATTTCTGAACTCTCATTTTCTACTAATGTGCTTAAATTATAATCCAACATTCAATTTTATATAGGGGTGTAAACGAGCCTAATAGTTCACGGGTTCTTCGAGTATCTATTCAAAAAAAATTCGTTCAAATTCGTTCGACTAAGTTAACAAATCGAGCTTGAGCTTAACAATATTTGATTCGTGAGCTCGCGAACATATTCGTTTAGAGGTTTGTGAATGTGTTAGTCAAGATGGTCGAGAAGAATTAAAGTTCGAATCGAATTCAAGTCGAGCTCGAGCTTAGGGGAAAACAAATTGAGTTGAACTCGAATCTTTTGCTATTCGACTTCGCTCGATTCAATTATACCCCTTGATGGGGTTGAACATCCCATGGTTGATACGTGGACTAAAGAAGCTATGTGGCAAGATCCACCGAGTCTGAACGACTCTCTCTCTCTCTGACTCCCGAGTTCTCCTTGGGAAGGTAGGCTCTCGAGAACATCTCGGGCATACCTACTCTTGAGATCACCTCAGGAAGACAAACGCCCGAGGTCACCTCGGGAGGACAGGTCTCCGAGATCACCTTGGGAAGACAAACGACCAAGACCCTCTCCGGCCAAAAGACCCCGAGATCACCTCGGGGTAGCGGAACCCAAGGATCATCCTATCCGATGGCCCAACCTCAAGGAACCGTCTCCTTTTTACGGATCTACGGATAATTATCATCAATAATTATGGGATAATCATGACCCATAATATGCGACCATTAAAGCCTTAATTACCCCAACGACTTAGATTTAATTGCTGCAAGGACTGTTACAAGGATTATCAAGTAATCGACAATTGATGGGATGTGGAGAAGAATGTGGGGACACGTATGACCGCCAGGATTATCAAGTAATCGACAATTGATGGGATGTGGAGAAGAATGTGGGGACACGTATGACCGCCGCCTCAGATATATAAGGTATTCCAACCCCCCTGGTAAAGAGGGTTACGCTCATTTTTACTCGTACTTCTCCTTAGTTCTTCTTTTTCATATACTCGAGTACTGACTTGAGCGTCGGAGTGGGCTCCGTCGGAAAACCTCCAGCGTGTTCCCATTAACGCTCGTGTTAACCTCGCAGGGTGAGAGCTCCTTCCCTTTCGTCATCATCCTCGTGGGCTGGACTTTGATGACTGACCGTCCACGTCGATTCTTTCCAAAACACCCCTAA
>JAGFNQ010006852.1:310238-396471 GCA_024364735.1 Boesenbergia rotunda | reverse complement strand
TTCACCAGCGGCATCGGTGCAGGGAACTTCCTCAACAGCCTACTCGTGACCGTGGTCGACCGTGTGACGAGGCGCGAGGGAGGCCGGAGCTGGATCGGGAACGACCTCAACAGCTCGCACCTCGACTACTACTACGCCTTCCTGATGGCCCTGTCGGCGCTAAACCTGGCGGCCTTCGTGTCAGTGGCGGCGAAGTACGAGTACAAGCGGGAGGTAGTGTTGGAGGTTGCGCCGCCGGAGGGAAAAGCGGCGGCGGCAGCCGGCTCAGACGATCGACGAATCTGACGAATCAATTTGGCAAACAATTAATACAAAATTCCCAAGTAAACGCATCGTTTTTTCAGTGTTACGAATCGATCGATACGTCGTCGATGCAATTTAGTGATCGAACTCCTCCGTTTTGTTGGATTTCCTGAGTGCGATTACACAAATTGCGCATTAAACAATGCGTTACACCCACGCAAAATGTTGATACTTCTTTCAACAGTCTGATTATAATGATTGTCGCCAAGATTTTACTCGAGGACAAACCCTATTATTAATTTCTTTCACGTCTCTTTCACGGTTTTTAATTCTAAATAGAGAAAATAAGTTGAATCATTGATCAATCAATGCAAACAGAAGTGGATGACCTAATATTCAAACTGAGTAGAGTGATTTACCATCCATCCATCTTTTATATTATTGCTCGTCCTATCCTCATCTCCAGTTCTCGATAAAGCTGATCAGTTTCGACCAATAAATGGTGATTTGGGACGTCAAGTTTGAGCAATCACTGAATGGCTTAGGCAATGTTGCCAGATTCATTGACTAAGATCAGTGGAAGGAGAAAAGATTGACTTGTACGCTATGGCATCTACCTCCACTACCTCAACTGCAGCTATTACCGATTTATCTCGGTAACCAATTTGAAATTTTCGTGGGACCGAATCGGTTATCCCAGATTCGTCTGCTATCTGATCCAACATCAACTGCAGCTATTACCAACCGTTTCCACGTACAAAAACTTTTGAATTGTTTTTAAACTTGCAATGATAGACGGAAATGACCTCTGTAAGTTTTTTACTTGAGTCATTAAAGTCCACTCCTTTCATAACAAAAACCCTATGGCCTTAAGTTCAAGCCCTTCAATTCTAATTAGAATAGATATCAAGAGTTCAGAACTATCTGAAATAATTTATGTTTATGATGGTATTTTGAGTTTGTTGTGTATCGTCTTTCGTTCAAATGACTTCTAGGAATACAATTCTGAACGATGAATTATCAATTTTACATGCCGGCTTGCACATCCTTCAAACAAAAATATCATATTTATAGTTAAAATTGTTACCCACAGCACTCATTGATCATCAAGAAGGCTTCAAGCAAGAGTGAAAACAGCCAGAACTCCACTCTAGCAATGTCTGAAAAGTTCTTATCTGGTCCCATGTGTTGTTTCAAGAAGACTCATCATGAAACCAAGTAAGCACTTGCAAAACCCTCCCAGCTGAAGCCCATGAACCTCCAGGCCTCTACAAAAAAAAAAGGGTGCAATTAATGATATCCATGAACAAAATCCTGATAGAGAGACACCTGTTCGCAAATTGTTGGAAGCTGAATCCATTTATGTCAAAAAAGTGTGCTCAGGCGCACCTATCTCTTCCCAGCTGCACCAATTAATGATCTCACAACTCACGTCTCTCTCACTATCTATATCTGTTGGTGTTTTTAGGATAGATTCTTCTTTGACAGTTTCCTGTCATTTAGCAAATAATGTCACAGACTTAATTGGTATCCAAAGAGGGCAGTTATGAAATCTGTAGCGAAGGGCCTCATGTTTTGTTCATCACCCTGCAGTTATTTATACTTCAGTCTTTTATACGTTTAAAAGATCAACTTTTCCAAGTGTACATAAACAGAGAGAAAGAGAACATAGGAGATAGTTTTCTTTGAGTAAAGGGCTTCTTTTGGATGATTAAAAAGTACAAGATATCCACCAAAAATAAACCAAATTGATGTATCCTTTTCGAAAATCTACCCGTTGATCCCGTCCTCGATCTACAAAAAAACAGAGTGTCACCGATGAGGGCTAACACAACAATAATGTGGACTTACCGAAGACTTGAAGCTGACGATCACCGGGAGACTCATGAGAAGAAAACCCAAAAGAGGTCAGAAGCAAGGCTGAGGGTCTCGGCGCAGGCACTCCGATGCTCAAGTCAGACAAAGCAGAAATGAAAAAAACAAAAGAAAATGAGGATTGAGCATACCTGCACTGTGGAAGAGGGACCCTTATATATATGTGCACTTTCGGTGACCCTCCACCGTCAAGATGTCGCATCCAATTGTAACAGAGAGGTTATGTCAGGGATGAGCCTATAAGTGGTGAGATTAACGATAACCTGAGCAGGTCAACATTTAGGCCGTTGGGCTACTGAGCAGCTACCCTGCAAACTATCTGACTAACTGATCTTGTCAGAGAAGCAAGTTAGTTTTTAAGGAAGTGATATTGTGATGTCATCTTGGTCTTAATCGAGGTAACAGGCAACGACCCTTCATAATGCTTATATGGAGGCCCAATGAAGATACCTCAAAAAAGGAGGCCCAATTGGCCCAATAGAATAGCTAGGTTAAGGCCCATGGGAGATGATTGATTAGGCTCTAGCTCAGGGATGTAAAGTGATCCAGGAAAAGGAGTGTATCAGTCGATCGACAGTTATGTGTATGGGTGGACCTTGCTGATCGGGCATGTTTGGGCATATGCAAGAGCATTGAGGTTGATGCCTTGCGTCGATCTACTGTTAGATGCAATACGCCGATCGGTCGTACGGAATGGCCAGCTGATCAACCATCTGGATCTGCTAGCCGATCAACCATTTGGAATTGCCAACCGATCGACCATATAGAGTTGCCAGTTGATCGACTAATCTAGCCTTTCGTGTCGTGAGTAGTTCACTATTTTTTGGGACCCCTATTACCACATGTCCCCTAGTTGATCCATGTCAACCGTTTGACTAGGACAATCCTATGTGTTTGAGGGACCTAGAACTCCCTTGTATCACAAGCTTCCCTGTCAAGTCTAGTCGAAGGAAGTGTTAACCTAACTGACTAGACTCATACTCGAGCTCGAAAACCTAACTAGGCAAATGCTAACGTGGCTATACTGCACCGTATTCTCAGCGCACTCCATGCACTATTTAATGCAGAATGACGCACGCGCGTGCGGGGTAATTAATGTTTGATTATTTGATATCTCGTGTCATTAAGACTGTGCCGCTCTCTCCGCCACCTATCTATCCCACACGGGCAGAAGCGTTATGTTGTCTTACAGCCATGATTTAGTGAGGGCTTTTTGGCAAAGTGGAATTTGAAGCAACTGTAGTTGTTACACGCCAAGTGCTAGGATCTCATCCCACCTATTGCATCACTTCTGATACGACGTCTGAGATAAAAAGAGTGAGAATATAATATCCCTTTTCGCCAAGGTTTAACCTAATCTGTGCATGTGTCCTTGTCTTATCGTCTATTCTCCTCTCTTCGATGAATGCTTTATGCTCTCCGACATTTCCTTTGAGCGTCAAGTTTTCCCCTTTGTCTCTATTTTTTAGTGTGTGGATACCGCTATGGTTGAACAAGCTCCAATGAGGATTCCCAGTCTGTGGTACATAGTAGTGGAGTCGGACATAAATGGAGATGAGTTTCAGGCCATAAGAATGGAATATGAGATCCCTAATGATCATCTGATGCTTATCCCCAATGCGATAGAGCATACCCGTCTACCTCTACCTGGATATGTAACTATCTTCAAAGATCATATCCTAGTAGGCTTATGATTTCCCGCACACCCTTTGATTGTAGATATCTATAAATACTTCCATATCCCCTTATCTCAACTAGCACCCAATGCCATTAGGTATTTATGCGGGCCTGTAATAATCTTCACCTTATATCGCATACAGGCACGAAGTAGGGAGCTTTTATTTCCAAGCCCACCTAAAGTTGACACTCTTCGGGGAGGCTCCATCTTCGCTTAAGGGATGGAAGTACCATTATTTTTGTTGGGACCGATGGTGCACGGCTAGAGGGGGGTGAATAGCTCGTTGCCTCCAATACGTCGATTTCTTCCTACAAATGTTAGTGTGCGCAAGCGGAAATATCAACTACAAATTAAAACAATGCTAACACCAAACTTTTACGTGATTCAGAGATGATACTCATATTCTACGGTTGTCCGTAAGGTGGACGATCCCGATCCGTCGGTGGATGTGTTAGTAGGAGCCCTAGAGCCAAATATGTGATGATTGACTAGGGACTTTTTATATCATATTCTATCATTAATCTAGGCATGTTTGATTATTATACTTACTTTATACTTGTGCCAAATAACTAAGTATAATAATGTCCTTGGGTAGTAGGTTCTTATCAATATCATATCGATTGGTTGGATCGATAGTGAGATAATTTAGAGAACATTACACTAAACTATTCCTAGTCAAACATTAATATTCAAGGACAATATTAATGCATGGAGACTAGCATGTAGATCAATTGATGACTTGAGCTCACAAGTCATGGATATGTGATATCAAATTGGCACATGGGTATACATTAGAGAATGTGTACTGAATTGACCCGCCATGAGAAAGTTTCATAGATTGTCATATGAGTGTCATAAACTTTCTCATGTGACTATTAGTATGAATAGTCCTTAGACCTGAAGTCACTACTGTTCCCTACATGAGGAGTTATATACTTTGGTATCGTCAAACGTCATCCGTAACATGGTAGACTATAAAGGCGATCACTGGGTATATAATGAATTATGTGGAGGGATACGAGTGATGTAGATGAGATCTATCCCTCCCATATGACGAGAGTGATATCTGTGGACCCCTTGATCCAGTAGGACTGCTAAAACGCATGACCATGCTCAAATGAGTCAATATGAGATATTGAGCTCATTTGTTTAAGTGAGTCTACTTGGAGATCAAGAAACACAAAGATTGATCGAGGATGACACAGTCTATGTCTCATTAGTCAATCTAAATATCGATGATAGAAAGACAAGATCATACATTATCATAGTCACGGAGGTTAAGTCGGATCTCGACTTTTCTTGTTACTTGGGTAACAATGATGCATTGCTAGATGCTGCTCATTTCTTATGTGTCTAAAGCGGTTTAGGCACATTGCCAACGTTATGAGAACCTATTGGGTCACACACTAAGGACACGATGCTTCGGAGATTGATTGATCTTAGTTTGACTGAGATTTGATCTGAATTGGATTGATTAAATTAGACTTAAGTGAATCTAATTGGATTATGAGATTGAGATCTAATTTGAGTTAGACTCATTTATATTAGACTCAACCACATTTGGATGGGATATTAATTCATTAAAGTGTTTAATGAATTAATAATAAAGGAAGAGAAAAAAGATTCTTTTCATTGAATGGAGAGAAGTTGAAGAGTCACATGAGAAGATGTGCTCTTTATTGGCTTTAATGAAGGGAAGCTAAAGGGACAAAAACTCTTCATATTCATGGGATGAGTATAAAAGAGTTTTCTTGTCATTTTGGATGAAGTTAAGTCATTTTTCTTCCTCTCTTCCTCCTCTTCCCCTCTTTGACCGAAACCCACATTTGGGTTCTTGGTGCTTTTGTGAGCTACCTCAAGTTGTTAGCACAACTGAGGTAGCTCTTCTCCGAAGTTGAGATATCGTGTTTGTGTAGATACGTATAGAGGCACGGGCACTTGAACGTGCAAGAGATCCGGCGACACTTAGACGAGCGGGATAAATGCAAGGGCATGCTCCAAAGGTATACACTTTAGATAGATCTATTAGATAGATGAATTTCGTACGAGTTTTCTTTCTCATGGATCGCTCGAGGGATCTTGTTTCCGCTGCGTTTTTTGTGTTTATGTCGTCGAGAGATCCCTACAGGATGAGTCCCCGGAAGACCTCCGGCTAATTCGCGTAGCTCCTTGTGGGTGGAGAAACCTCACCACAACTCGCACAAGACTTCTTAGAGCTTAGACTACTAATTAGCCTTTAACCAAAGCCAATTTTGTCAACCCTAGCCAGCCAAACCGAGCTCCCTTAAATAGAGCTCGTGGCTGAACTAGTCATTACCAGTCGACTGGTGCCAATACCAGTCGACTGGTTCCAACTGAATCCGAATGTTACAGCTCAACGTTCGAATTCCAGTCGACACCAGTCGACTGCACAGAGGATCAGTCGACTGCTCTTTCTGTGCCATACACCAGTCGACTGCTCTTTCTGTACCCTACACCAGTCGACTACTACAAGCCACAATCGACTTCCCAAACCCTAAACCTAGGGTTTCCCTTCCCGAGTATAATTCGCTAGCACTTGGAGCCTCACGACTCAGGTGACTCTTCACCTAGTAGCCTTGACCTATTGCCTTTAACCCTTCTTCGACTTTGGCTCTCGTCTCTTGGATGCATACGAGCCCGCGACTCATCCTCATTCTATCCTTCACGTATGTCTCGAAGTGCGCTTCCTTCGGCTCATCGTTCCTGCTTTGCCCACGGTCTCTCAGGTGCATACAAGCTCACGACTTGTCTCCTCATGCCATCCTTCACCGGATCCGAAGCCGTCTAGCTAAGCCTATGTGTATCCTGCAAACCTGCACACTCACATACACATATCTAATATAAGGGTGAACCTAACTTAAACCCTTTGCCCAAACATCAAAACACATGGACACTCCGAACCATAGATTGCTTCAACAATTCCTTCCTCCAACCTTTTCCAACCCCTTAGTGGTCGCTCGGCTTGATTGAAGACTTGCTAGGTCACACCCTTATTGAGAAGAATTTTAAGAGTGACCTTTTATTTATTGATGCCTATTCAAAGTTAGTTGATCAACGATTTGATATCAACTTGTTGATTCACCATGGATTTTTGTTTACCTTTCGATTGAGTTCCATTCCTCACGGACTGTCATGCGGCACCTTCGGTAAGTTCCATAGAGTTTTTACTTTATTTTTTGAACTAATTAAGACTATCTACTTGTCTTTGCAGTTGCAAGTATAATGAAAGCAAAGCTCTGCGAGGACGTAGGTTTTGATGACGTGGAGTCGAGATTGGGGAGCATCCGAGCTGGCGAAGAAGGAGTACACCATTGAGGAATCCGTCACTTAGACGGTACGGGGTAATGGAGCCCTTTTCAAGGTCCCATAGCATGCCTCCAACTACAGGGCCCCTAACGGCTCAGACGGTACGGGGTATCTTCAACATGTCCATGCCATCTAGGTTGGTCACCTTCTCTGTGTGCATCTCGGCGGAGGACCAAAGGGGCCCAATTCAAATGATCAAGCTTTTTGGCCCCTTAGTGGAGACTTGGAACACCAATGTCCAGTACACCTACCTGCGAGTTGAGCCTGATAGCAAAGGCGGATCATTTTGCCGCCGAGATGAAGAAGGTATCTGGCTTTCATTGTTTATGTGTTATTGCAAGCTTTGGTTAATCTAGTTTTTAATATTTACAGATTTGGGCAGTCAGCCAGAGTATGTGCCAATCTTTGGTAAATAATACCCATGCCGAGCCCAAGCGGAATAGAGGGTAGCTGCCCTTAAAACTAAGTTGGGCAAAACTCAGCAGCAAATCTACGAGGGTGGCTCCTTTGCTGAGTGGGTCTCAATTGGAGATTGATCCGGGCGAGTAAGTTTTCAGAGTGGGTCAAGGACCCGGTCGGATCAGGCTTGGGTCGAATGGGGTTAAGCTGGGTTAACCTTGGTCTGATGAGCCGGACGTGGATCTGGTCAAGAGGAGCGGAAGTCGAGGTAAGTGAAGCCATGGCTCAACCGTAGTCATCCGGGTGCATACTCCCGATGGGGGCACTCCGGGTCGGTCACCCTGGATCGGACGTCCTAGATCATCCTAGATCGGTCACCCTGGGTCGGATGTCCTGGATCATCCTAGATCGGTCACCCTGGGTCGGTCACCCTAGGTCGGGCGCACTGGATCATCCTAGATCGGTCACCCTGGGTCGGTCACCCTGGGCCAGTCACCCTAGGTTAGGCCCCTGGATCATCCTAGATCGGTCACCCTGGGTCGGTCACTCTGGGTCGGGCGTCCTGGATCATCCTCGGTCAGTCACCCTGGGTCGGGCACCCTGGATCATCCTAGACCGGTCACCCTGGGTCAAGCGTCCTGGATCATCCTCGATCGGTCACCCTGGGTCAGTCACCCTGGGTCGGTCACCCTAGGTCAGTCACCCTAGGTCGATCACCCTGGGTCGGGCGCCCTGGATCATCCTAGATCGATCACATTGGATTGGGCACTTTGGGACCATCCTGAAAACGTGAGTGGCCGAGAGGCTGAGCTTGGCTGACCGACCCAGGTCATAAGTTGGCTGACTCGGGTGGGCAGACCTGAGTGAGCGAAGGGTCGCAACAGCAATAAGTAAAGATCATCCGAATCTCCCCATTATCAGAAAAGGATTTCTGACATAATCATGACCTGACATAGCCGACAACATTAATTGGGGGTCAGAGGGGACAACCTGGACAGATTTTCAGGCGGCTGACTCGGGTGGGCAGACCTGAGTGAGCGAAGGGTCGCAACAGCAATAAGTAAAGATCATCCGAATCTCCCCATTATCAGAAAAGGATTTCTGACATAATCATGACCTGACAGAGCCGACAACATTAATTGGGGGTCAGAGGGGACAACCTGGACAGATTGTCAGGCGGCTGTGGCAGTCTCACAAAGCAGCTAAGGCTGCCATTAGTTCAGTCTGTCAACTGACCATTCCTTAATGAGATATGACAGCTCTGACAAGGCAAAGGGCTTCCCCCTCCCTTATATAAACCCCCCTTGGGCTCCAAAGAAGAGGTGTTGCTGCCATTTGAAACCTTTGCTCCACTTTGCACTCTTGTTTTTGGTCCGACCCAAGTCACTTGTGCCCTATTAGCACACAAGCCCGACCTCGACCCCGACCCCGACCCCCATGCTACTGTAGATCGGGGTCATCTTGGTCAGACCGAGTCATCCTAACGAGGACCTTCTTCACTTGTCGACATGATCAGAGATGACCCACCACAATGCTGACAAGGCCTTGGTCCGGGCTAACATGACTGAATAGGAGAAGGAGAGCTTAGCGCAGAAGCTCAAAACCTACGAATCTATAATTGTTTTCAGCCATGTCTCGATGTTAAATCACTTTGGATGACTTAGATAAGAAAACCGCTGAGGCCCTGTATTGAAGATAAAATTAAAAGAGATAGACGATCTTCATGCAGCGACCCTGATTGAGAAGGAGACTCATCAAGAATTCAGTCATTGAAGATCTAAGGGCTCAACCAACAACTCGGATGGAGGAATCAGAGATAATAAAGACTTCGCTGACAACTCTACAAGTGGCGCATGATTAAGAGCAGCAAGCCTTCGCATAATACAATTGGAGAAGGAGTCCAATCGGCTGGCAGAGCATCGAGTTCGACATCTCCAATCGAAGGCATTTGCACGTGCAGGGGCCATCGAGCAATTAATGGAGGCACAACATATTCCTGTCCATCTGTCACCTATCGTCGTAAAACTTAAGAGAATTCTGGAGGTCGTCTCCGATGTCATGTTTGACCACTTCCCTTAGATTTTCGATTTTTGTATTTTCTTTGTCTAGCCCGTGTGCGGGCTTTAGAACTCAACGTTATGTATATATATATTTTCAGTTTGATGTAAGAGCTACCATTTTTTCACGAGCTTTGCTAGTGTTGACCTTGAGTTATGGTGCTCTAAAGTCTTAACTTCGCGTTTAGCCATGCTTAGGCTCGTATAAGAATTTATACGAAAGTTATTTCATGACACAGAGACAGTTAGAGGCGAATGGTGAGGAAACGACCAACGATCATGCGAGGCTTTAACCCGATCTAATCCACTAGGCTCTGACAAAAGAATTCCTGCGGTACTAAAGCATCATGATCCAGGAGCTGAAGTACTCTTACAATTGTGAAGCAGTGAAGAAACTACTGATGCAGAACCCACTTAATCACGGTACGTGTTCTTTTGATTAATATAATTGATCCACCCTTCTGTTTGAAGGGGCAAAGTAAATAATCAAAAATATTTTTTTTCTATAAAAATAATTATAAAATTTAATTTGTAAATAATAAATATATTAAACATACTGTGTCGCAGGATTAAGTTATGCGAGTGGAAGCTGGCCGTTGAGCGGTGTCACAGCTACCACACGAATCGGTGTGATTAGCCAGTTGTATGAATAATCGTTACCTGTTATAGGATGAAGAAGAATGTCGCGGAAGAAAATTAGGATTACTTTTTATTCGGTAGATCTGTACCTAGTATTGCGTGTTGCAGGGCGAAGAAGAAGATTAAAATTTCATCTTATTCAATGAATCTATACTTTGGTGGAAAAAGCGACAGAAAAAAATCACATATAAAGAAGAGTTATGCATCGGTGCATATTTTTGAACAATGAGAAAAATGAGAAAGATTTAGTTGATTTGTACCTTTTATTTTTTTAGATATAATTAAAAAAATGAATCTCTAAAAATGTTGGATGTTGAGATGGTTCCCTATCTCATCTCATAGACAGTACGACCTCAGTCTTTTATTCAAATTTGGATGATATATATATGGCGCGAATTTTGAAATATTGAGCTTTTAGATTGTTCATCATGAATATTTCTCGATTTACCTTGGTGATCGATAGAAAACTTTCCCAATTTATCTGATCCAATATTTTTTTTAATGATATATATACTCCATTAATGCGAAAGGAAATGACAACTTTTTTTATTCTTTATTTCTTTCTTTTTGAATTTGCACTTTCTGTTTTGAATCAAGTAGTGTATTTCTGTCATGCATCATCAAGTAGTGTATTTCTTTCATGATTCATCACTTGCAGTCATGAATGTTGTCACTTCACTAAACACAAAAGGTTTGGAGCCCCAAGGGAAAAGGTCTTTATGGCTTTGATTTTGCATGTGCAATTATAATATTCTATCCATCAAAATTACTGGAACACAAAAAGAAAAAAAATAATGAAATTATGTTAAACAACCTTATAGGTTTTTACTGATGCTTTGCCAGAGTCCCATGTCAGTGGACATTATTTTATTGAATACAATTAGAAGAAGATAGAATTTGAGAAGGGATATTTTTTTCTCTAGAATATATTTACAAATCAATTTCATTAAATCTTAAACTTGCTAGTCTAATTGCTACAAGAACGAAATATTTGAATAAAAGAAACTAAATATTTTAAATAAAAGAAAGGTATTCGAAAGATATATCATCGTCGATATGTCCGAGTGGTTAAGGAGACAGACTTGAAATCTGTTGGGTTCTACCCGCGCAGGTTCGAACCCTGCTGTCGACGATTTTCATTTTTATTATGTATTTTTAGATGACATTAGAGGCAAACCATTTGGGCCGGACTAATCCAAAGGCCGGCCCAAATAAGTATGAACACGCAGTCATCTGGCCTTCGGCGGCGGCGGCGGCCATGACAACGGGGAAAGCTCCACCACTTGGAAGACAATTGTATGTTTATCATATCTGAAAAAACAAAAATGACTAATGAGATTTTTTTTAATCTCAAACAATAGATCAAGGGAGTGTTCACGACGGACGATTTAGAAATCTAACATTTCAGAATTTATATCACATTTAAATTTTTTTTATAAAATATATCATAATTTAGAATCAAATCAAAAATACTTAAAACATAATTATTCACTTTTTTGTTACACGTCTGCTATGTTTATCATAAACGAGGGAGTAGAGGAAACGCAGTATGCATGATCATTCATTTATTTCAATACGAATGATATACGCACAAACAGACCTATGATGCTGTAAATCTGAGAAAATTTGGTTGACACTTGTTGTTCTGCTATCAAATGAGAAAAAAAAGGGATCAATCTGACAACAGATACCTATAAGGGGTGGGAGACGTGTCGGCGACGTCAATGATGAGCGGCCGCTATAAAAACATACTCTACCATCAAATCTACATCCAGATTAATATAGTTATTAACAATAATATGATAGTCATTTTTTACTTCATTAACACTTATCTTTGCTTCTCGAGCTCTATCTTTCTTCCTCTTAGAGCAGTGGCGCTGCCTTTGGAGAGAGGGGTGGCTAGGAATAAATCAATCAAGATGATGCAAGATAGATAGCTGGGAGATGTGTCAGCGACGTCGACGATGAGGGCCGCCGTTGGAGCTTCTCTAGCTAGAGACAAGGGAAAAGAAGAGAGAAGGTGAAAGAAGAGCGAAGCAAAAGAGATTGAGTTAGGACTATATTACGGAATTATCATCCATCGAGATTGAGTTATATAGACCGAGTGTATTCTCTTGCATGCTAATTGAGTATTTTACCATTTGAGCTACATTCTCATTGATATTATTTATTATCAATAATATAATAGTTATCTTTTGACTTCATTAAGGCCGGTCTCGGCCTCTTGGGCACTACCTTCCTTCCTTTTGGAGCAGTGACACCGCTATTAGAGAGAGGGGCGGCTAGCAACGAAACAATCGAGATGGTAGCTGGGAGATGTATCACCGACGTCGACGATGAGCATACGCTATTGGAGCTTATCTGGCTAAAGAGAAGGCGAAAGAGGAGCGAAGTAGGAAGAGATCGAGTTAGAGTGTATTACTGAATTGTTATCCATCGATAACAGAAACTGCTGAACTACAACCCGATTGATACTAGTCATTACCAACCATATAATAATTATCTTTTGACTTCATTAAAATCGGTCTGGATCTCTCGCGCTCTTCGTTCTTCTTCTTGGAGCAGCGGTGCCACCTTTGGAGAGAGGAGGAACAAAACAATCGAGATGATGCAAGGTAGAGGGTTGGGAGATGTGTCGGCGACTACAACGATATATGAGTGGCTGCTATTGGACCTTCTCTAGCTGGCTAGAGAGAAGGCCAAAGAGAAGCGAAAAGAAAGAGATTAAAAGAGTGAAGAGAAAGAAATTGATAAGTGTATTACGGAATTGCCATCCATCGACAGGGAAAACTACAAGCCCATGTCTTACAACGAAATCACTTTTACAAAGTTATGGAGATGCAAGGTACCGATTCCTGTATCTCTCACGTGCTAATCGAGCTCTCTACCATCTAAGTTACATCCCATTATACTATTCAATGCCAATTATATAATAGTTATCCTTTGATTTAATTAAGATCGACCTCGGTTTCTCGGGCACTACCTTACTTCCTCTTGGAGTAGTGGCATCGCCTTTGGAGAGAGGGACGACTAGGAAGAGGGACGACTAGGAACAAAACAATTGAGATGGTGCAAGGTACAGATGTGCCGACGATGTCAACGATGAACATACGCTATTGGAGCTTCTCTGGCTAGAGAGAAGCCGAAAGAGGAGCGAAGCAGGAAGTGATTGAGTTGGAGTGTCTTGCCGAATTGTCATCCACCGATAGCGGAAATTGCAAGCCATTTTGATCTCTGTACTACTCGCATGCTAAGCGAGTACTCTAACATTCGAGCTACGTCCTAATTGATACTAACTATTGTTGGAACAATTTAGGTACTTTGAGTTTTGATTTTTGAGTAAAGGTTTAAGTTAGGTTTATTATTGTATTTGATATGCATTATGAGAATGCAGGATATAGGTACAACAAGAGAAAAATCTAAGTGAGATCTTGGCAAAGGAAGACCCAACAATAAGGACCGAGGCCGAAGAAAGCTCCAGAAGGCAAGCCGTGAATGATGGGGAGGCATCCGAGGGACGCGAAGCTGATGGAGGAGGTTAAAAGGCTAGGTCTAGGTTGGTCGGGCGAGGATGAGTGTTGAGTAACTGTACTCGGGGCTGAAACCTTAGGTTTAGGGTTTGAGCAGTCGACTGATACTTGGATCAGTCGATTGGTAAAAATCACAAAATGATCAGTCGACTGATCTTATAATCAGTCGACTGGTGTCGACTGAAATTCGAGTGTTGGGCTATAATGTTCAAGTTCGGGTGGACCAGTCAACTGGTCAACTAGTAACGACTATTTTAGGGGCGATCTCTGTTTAAGAAAGCTCAGTTTGGCTGAGCAATGATTTGACAAAATAAATTTAGGTAAAGCTTATTAGTAGCAAGTGCTCAGGTGTAGTTGCAAGGTTGTGGCGAAGTTTCTCCACCCACAAGAAGCGACACGAGCTAGCCAGGACTTTCCGAGGAGTTATCCACCGACGGATCGGGATCGTCCATCTTACGGATTGCCGTAGAGTAGGAGTGTTATCTTCGAACCACGTAAAGGTTTGATGTTAGTGTTTGTGTTTTTATTTGTAGTTTGTATTTCCGCTTACGCACGTTAACACGTGTAAGAAGAAATGACGACGCATTAGGGCAACGGGCTATTCACCCCTCTAGTCGGCATACCGATCCCCAACAATCATTACTAATAATATAATAATTATCTTTTGACCTAATTAAAAATAGTCTCGATTTCTAGCTATCTACGCTCCTTCTTGGAGCAACGACACTGCCTTTAGAGAGAGGAGTGGCTGGGAACAAAACAATCGAGGTGGTACAAGGTAGATGGCTGGGAGATGTGTCGGCGATGCCAACGATGAGTGACTGCTATTGGAGCTTCTTTGGATAGAGAGAAGGCAAAAGAGGAGCGAAGAGAAAGAGATTGAGTTGTAGTGTATTACCAAATTGGCATCCATCGACAACAAAAATTGCAAGATCATGTTTTAAGAAGAATAATGCTATGCTCAAGAAAAATCTCAAGAAATATCGTGACATCACAATTGCAGCGATCTCTGACGGATCCATCATGTCCCTCAGGGTATAATTTTATTCGACGGTGTTTGGGCGGCAATCAAAGGTGTACATGTTGACTGTCACGTCATTCCTTGAGTTTTTTTCCTTAAACGTATCAGTACTCTTTTAAAATGAAGTAACTTTGTAAAAGGTAATGGAGAAGTTGGCAATCGATCTCCGTACCTCTCCAATGTTAAGCAAGCGCTTTACCATCTGAACCCTTGTTTAAAAAAAATATAACTTTGTAAAAGTTAATGGAGATGCAGGGTATGGATCCCCATATCTCTCATTATTGAATCAGCTAGACTGGCTAGAGGAGGTGAATAACCTGCAAATTAAATTAACTCTCTCTTGGATGCATACCATGCGTCCTTCTCATTCTACCGGTGTATTCTTTTCGCAACTCCTCGCCCCTCGGATGCATCGTGCCCATCGACTTACTTCCCGTGTCATCCTTCTCACTCACTATGTTTTCCGCTCAATTTCGTATGTTCCTAAGTTCTCGCACACTTAGACACAAGACATCAAACACATATATAGGAGCTAACTTAACTCGGTTGATCAATATCAAAATTAACTCGGGGTGTTCACAATCTCTTCATTTTTTAATGTGTATCAATCCGAGTTAAAATTAGGGAAAACAAACTAGAAATGATTTATGTAAACAAGAAATGATTTATTTTAGGAATTTAAACATGCAAATTTTAATTTTAGGCCTTCCCCTAAACTTAATATCCATTACTTCTTCCCTTTCGATCATATCAAGAATACGAGTAAATTAAGCGAAAAAAGATAGAGAAAAAATTTAAAAAAATTTCTAGGGGATGCTGATTAGTATACAAGTCTATATATATTTTTTTTCAAGCAGTTATTTTTCAAATAAACTAATTTCTAAGAATTAATCATCATAATTTCCATAAATAATTTGAAAATTATTTTTTACTTTAAAAATATATAATTTTTTTTCAATGTTCAACGTAATCAATCTAATCATGAAAAAAATTTTCACAAGAAAATTATTTTTTTTAGTGATAAAATATGTTTATTCATAGAAATATATATTTTGAAATTACATACTTTAAAAATAGTTTTCAACATTAAAACAACTTACTAATTTTTCTAAACATTCAAGATATAATGGTTATTAGTAGAAAAATCAAGTTTTTAAAATTAATAACAGAAAATTTTCAATTTTAAAAATTTGATTTTCGTTAAAAAATCACTAAAAAATATTTAATTGTTGAAAAATTCTGAATGTTTTTCTACTCATAGATAACATGCTTTTCTATCAAAGAAAATTAAACTAAAAAAATGTCGAAGGTTAATAAAAAATAAAATTTTAATTATGTTAATAATAAAAAAATAATAATTTCTGGCATGCAAATGACCATAATTTATAAGGCTAAGTATAATTTTGGAATCCAATATAAACTTTTATCTAATGGATTTATCAAGAATTTTCTTGAAATATTATGTCTTGAAATATTTACAATTTGACCCCTATGATTTTTAAATATCAATTTAGTATTAAGAATATCTTTTAATAAGCATATGAACCTACGTAATCTTTTTCTAACATTTTTATTTAATCTTTTAATTTTATATTTTCAATTTTAATTTTATCAAATTCTATTAATGGAGATGTATTTGCTAAATTAACTCTTAAGTTAGTGCTGTCATTTTTTTTACTTTATATACTTTGTTCTTAGTTTGCACAAAGATCTAGATAATATTTTAATATCTTCATATGGTTGGAGAAAGAAGCTAACATACCTCACTTACTTACCGTGCCGGATTCATATATAGTTGGATGCTCCCTCTTTATCACTGTTTTCTTCTAAAATTGCTCGTCCTTCATCAATATTCTCCTTTTGCAGTCGGTCGTTAGTGCTAGTTTCGCGTATTCTTCATTCTCGAACTCTACAGACAATGATTCACTCCATGTTGTTTTGAGGTTCTTTTGCTTGGATCTTTTTGTTATTTATTCTTTTTCATTTCCTTATTTTTCAATTTTGAATAGTTGACCTTGATATGCCATTCTTTATCGCAATTGTAGCATCTCATTTTCCTTTTTCCTCATAGAAGCTTCTTTTCCCGTTTCTCATTAAATTTGTTAGTTCTAAAAATTTTATTGAACTTTCTTATCATGTATGTTTCTTTATCGTCATCAAGAGTTGACTCTGAATCAGATTTATTCTTCTCGACTTTGAGTGCTAGGTTCTGAGTCGACTTTTCCTCTTTACTTAGGCTTATACATATTGATTTGTGTAATTCAAAGGTAGAAAATAATTATTCTAAATTGCTTACCTCGAGATTTTTTGAAATGTAATGAGTCTACCATCGACGTTCATTGTTGAGTCCTCGAAAAAGCGTTCAACACGTACTTGAGCGAGTCTCGATTTGTTACCATCTCACATAGTTGAAGCCAATGATTAACTCCTTCAATCTAGCATGCAGTTGGACCATCTTTTTTTTTTTTTTTTTTTCCATCCAGAGATTGCTTAGTTAATTTATGAGTAAATCTCATTTTGCTACTTTTCTCTTGTTTGAAACCAAAAAAAAAATAAATTTAATTAATCCAGTAAAAAAATAATTTATTTTGGATATCAAAATATGTTCTACCCTACTTGATTAATAATATGTACAAGCAAGAATTTATTTTTTTTAATTGCTAGATTTTCTACTTGAAAATAGTCTTTCCAAAGCATTTTGGCAGAATTTAATTCGTTTAATTTTTTTTTAATATACAAATGTTATATTTTGGCAATTTTTTTTTGAAAATTTTAAAATAAATTTTAATTAAAAATGAAATATATGTTTAAAGAATATTTTAGGGATTAATTTTAAAAAATCATTTTTTTTGAAATTGACTATTATATTTTGATTATTAAGAGAAATTATCAAGATTTTTTTATGTAAACATTTATTTTTATTACTTAATTTTAAAAATTGTCTACTTAGGTAAAGAAAATAATATTTGTCATGCAAAGAAAATTTATTTTCTTGATTTTTTTATATAGTCAGATTTATTATCTTGAGACATTGACAAAAAAATTAGAATTTTTTTTTAAAAATAATTTTCTATGGATTTTCTTACGAAAAATACATTTTTAAAATTAAATTTCTTTTAGAGATAAATCTTTAATAAAACTAATTTTTCAGGGAATATCCGTTAAACTCCACAAACTCAGAAAAATTAGTAAATTATTTTGTTGGAGAATTCTATTTTTAAGGAATTATTTTCCAAATGAACTATTTCTACTAAAAATAATTATTTTTAGAAAAAATAAAAAGAAATTTTGAATGAAAAATTTTCTTATAGTCAGAAAAATAATTTTTTGTAGTGAATTTTTTAAAAAAAAATTCGACAAATATAAATAAGTGTTAATTTTTCTAAAATTTCTAAGCTTCAAATCTTAAAAATTATTTATGTTACAAAATAATTTCAAAATCTACATAATGTTAGATCAATGTTGAATTACCCCTTGGCAATTTTTGCAGATTTTTTTCTATCCTTTTTTTTTTATCATTAACACCCTTTTTTCACATGATGGGGAGAAATAAGAGGGGTTAAATTAAGAGGGAGGTTTGTTTTTAACTTCCATATTTATTTTTGTACTTAATTATGAAATTTAAGTTAAAAGAAACAAGTTTTTTTCTCTTTTGTTTGTTAACCCTCGGGTTGATACACATCAAAAAGAAAAAGATTTTAAATACCTCAGATTAATTTTGATGTGATTAACCGGGTCACGTTAGGTCTTGTTTGTTTTGATGACTTGTGTCTAAGTGTGCAGAAACTTAGGAACACAAGAAATCGAGTGAAAGACACAGCAAGCTGGAAGAATGACACAGGAAGCGAGTCGACAGGTTCAGTGTATCTAAGAGACGAGGAGCTGCTAAATAGTACATCGGTGTAGTGAGAAAGACGTGCACGACGTCCGAGGGATGAGAAGTCGGGAAGGAAGTCTGCTCGAGGAGAAGACTGGCGTTGGGTTCAGGTGAGCTCAACTCTGGACGACCGAAGAATTACTTAGGTGAGCGGAGACAGAAGTATTAGTGTAGATACACTGATAATCAAACTTGTATTTTGATGTATGACATGGAGGTTAACATCAAAACATATATATTTGATATGCTTGTTAAGTGTGCAGACTGAATTGTTTTGATGAATCCAGAGGACCAAACAGTAGGCAGAAATTCCAGATAGGTCAGGAGGATCGAACTGGTAGAAAGACCAGGTGGGTCAAAAGGACCAGACATCTGGCAAGAGAACTCGTTGGTCAGTGTAGACCAGACATTGAGACGAGGAAAAGTCTATTGGGTCAAGGATTAGATGTCAAGTTTGGAAAGTCATATACAAGGTAAGTAAGGTAAGTCACTGGAATGGAGAGAGCCAATGAGGACAAGACTCAATTGAGACTTAGGCATCAATCCAACTTAGAGCGATTTCGGAAGTGTAAGTTGAGATCAGACCGAAGTCCTAGTCAAGACTCTATCATGCCTATATCGGTTCTAACACTATTTTGCAAGGTAAAAATTGTATTTGTGCTAATACTGTTTGGCAGAAAGTAAGTGTTATTTAGTGGTTCTATCGACTGATAAAAAGGTCCCATTAATGGATCCGTGATATGTTCCGTCAATGGAGAAACATGTCCAATCGACATATCCTTAAAACATTTTAGATTTGAATCGGAGCATTGAAGGTAAAAAATATTCCGTCGATGGATCAAATTGATGACGGATAAAAGATTTTATTGAGATGATACATGCTAGATTGGAGAAGAAAAGGTAATATTTAGTCTGTCGATTGATAGGATGTTCAATCGATGAATCAACATATTCGAATGGGTTGACCAGATCAGCCAGATTAATTGAAAAGGCAAGATTGGTTCCATCGACGAAAATAGTAGTTCAATCGATGGATCAAAGTGATTGCACGGTGGGTCAGATCATGAAGCTAGATGCACACCCGAGCAGGATCATTAGGGTTCCATCGACGGAATAGAAGGCTCAGTCAATGAAACACTTGAAAATTAAGAATCTTAGCTGGATCAGTGAGATCTAATCGGATGGTGGCTCAACTATAAAAGGAGATTCGAAGAAAAAAGTAAGGCATCAATTTTGTTCTAATTCTCGTCTCTGCTATGTTAGAGGTTGCAAGGGTACAAACTTAGTCACACATTGAGAAACACATGGGAAGATCATTGGTTTATAAGGAATATGGTATCTCCTTTGGTAAGAGGCCTTTTGGGGAGAGCTCAAGAGCAAAACCATGAGGGCTTAGGCCCAAAGTGGACAATATCATGCCATTGTGGCGGTATCCTAATTCCTTTTGGTCCTAACAAATTGTATCAGAGCCAGGTTGCTCATCCAGATCTAACCATGTGCGTTAAGCCTTAAATAAAGGATATGTGGGCTCCCGTGTCTTGATCAAAGAAGACCAGTTCTAACTGTGGCTAGGTGGTGAAGTCCTAGTAGGTCAGGTGGACCGAGGGGCAGAAAGTCCTAGTGGATCAGACATCAAGAACGAAAAAGGTTTCCGTTTGTGGTGTGGACATGTGGTCCTTTGTTTGAGGGAGAGATTGTTAGAGGTTGCAAGGGTGCAAACTTAGCCCCACATTGAGAAACACATGGGAAGATCATTGGTTTATAAAGAATATGGTATTTCCATTGGTAAGAGGCCTTTTGGGGAGAGCCCAAGAGCAAAACCATGAGGGCTTAGGCCCAAAGTGGACAATATCATGCCATTGTGGAGGTATCCTAATTCCTTTTGGTCCTAACATGCTACTTCTCTACGGCTACTACTACTACACAAGAAGGCTCTCCGACAACCTACACTAAAGCTATTATTCTTGTTGTCGATATATTTATTTTATGTACTTGCATTTACATTCAAAGAGATAGTAGTGTGTTGCTATTCTCCTTTCATTATTGTACAAGTTTGCTTTTCTCCAAAAGGATACGGAGAAAAGAGCTATAGTGATTGTCCATCGAAAGTGATCAATGATCGTGAGCCTTGGAGTAGTAGTCGCTCAACTACGAACCAAGTAAAACTAAACTGTGTCTTTTGCTTATTTCCGTTGATATTACTTTGATTTGGTTTAACAAAACAAGATGACAAAAGAAAAGATTTTAAACGATTGAGATTAACCTTCCCTCTCTAGTTCTCAACGATCCTACATGAAGATAGTACTCAACACGGGAGCTGACCTTGAAGATTTCAAGGTTCGAGACGCCTCAGTTGTCTTTGAAGGTGCCTTAAATGATCAAAATCACTTCTGTCACAAAAGGGATTTAAGGGCCTCAGTTCTGACTGAGGGCGCCTTGGCCATGGCATCTTGGGTTGTAACTGAGGCGCCTCGAGTGAACAGTAGTCATTGAAGATATGTTACTATGTGGATAAAACATTATTCAACTGAGGTGCCTCAAGTGAACAGTAGTCGTTGAAGAGATATTACTATGTGGACAAAACTTTATCCAACTGAGGTGCCTCGAGTCTCAACTGAGGAGCCCTGAGTGCCATGTCAGCAAATGGTCACTTTGACCAACGGGCTATAAATACCCCCATAGAGCTAGGAGATTAAAAGAATAACTGTAATTAATTTTTTATTCTCCTGTTTGATCTTTCAAAGTTTGTAAGATGATACTTCGCCTTCAACGAAGGAGATCTTTTTAGTTGAGTTTGAACCGCCTTGGATTAGCAAGCTTCCCGATCGCAAACTAAGTAAATTCGTTGCGTCTATTACTTATTTTTATGTTATTTTTAATTGATTAATTAATTGTGTATCCTTGCTAAGTTTGAAGTAAGAGAATTCTTAATTTGTTTTTCAAGGTTATTCACCCTTCTAGCCCGACCTACACAGACCTATAATAATAATTAAATAATCATAATAAATAGAAACAGAAAGTAGGGACTCAAGGATTTATTTGGTTACAACCTGGGTGGTTGTTAATCCAAGATTGTGAAAAACACACTACGAAAGCTCCTTCTTCGACAAAGGTTGGAGGCGTAGAAACCCCTTATAGAGCTGAGAGTACAGAAACTTAAAACTGAATTACAGAGTTGAGAAATGAGTGTGTACTAATAAAACTAGCTGTAGGTCCCTATTTATAGCCTACTGGACGAAATGACCATTTTGCTAACATAGCAAATCTAGGTGATTCTATTAGGTCGATTTGTATGCATGCCGCAACAACTTCTGGATGATTTGGCGACCTTAGAGGCACCTTGGTTTGTCTCCGCTATTATCCTTGCGACAACGTCCCGCTGACTTTGATTGACCATTCTCCTTTCCACTCGCTTGGGGGTTACTATGGTAGTCCAGAGTTGAGCTCACCCGAACCCAATTCTGATTTCTCCTCAAGCAGACTTTCTCTTGGCTTCTCGTCCCTCGAATGTGCATTGTGTGCATTCATCTCTCTCCATTGATGTACTCTTTTGTAGATTTTCATCTCTCATATGCACTGAGCCCGTCACAAGACCTAACTTAACTGGTTGATCAACATCAAAACTAATCCGGAATACTTGTACTCGCATATTAAGTGAGCACTCTTCTATCTAAGTACATGTACTAAAAAGAAGTAACTTTGCAAAAGTTAATATAGATGTGGGATATCTATCCCCGTACCTTTCGGGTGCAAAGTGAGTGCTTAGTTATCTTTTGACCGTATTAAGATTGGACTCAGCCTCTACCTTCCTTCCTATTGGAGTAGTGGCGCTGCCTTTGGAGAGAGAGGCGGCTGGGAACAAAACAATTGACGATGCAATGTAGAGGGATTCCTTCCCATTGGAGCAACAATGCCACCTTTGGAGAGAGAGGCGGTTGGGAACAAAACAATGGGTGCAATGTAGAGGGTTGCGAGATTTGTCGACAATGTCAACTATGAGGATCACTATTGGAGCTTCTATGGTTAGAGAGAAGGCGAGAGAGGAGCGAAGCAAAAGAGATTGAGTTGAGGTGTATTTCGGAATTGCCATCCATCACCCCATTGAGATTAAAAAGAAGTTACTTTGTTAAAATTAATAGAAATACAGGATATTAATCCTGATACCTCTCACATGTTAAGCGATCACTCTAACATCTGAGCTACATCCCTAATGATACTAATTATTACCAACAAAATAATAGTTATCTTTTGACCTCATTAAGATTGGAGTCAACTTCTCGGGCTCTACTTGTTGGTGTAAGTTGCATCAGTGATGCCCTCCTCTAAGTGTTTCAATGCTTGACAATATGCTTAAGTCAGTGATACATTGAACAAGGGAAGGGTGAGTGAAGAAAACTGGACCAAGGTGAACCAAAGTCCTAGTTAACCTAGGCACGAAGTCCTGGTTTGAAGAATTGGCACTAAGTCCTAGCCGAGGGCTGGGCACCTAAGACCTGACCGAGGATTGGGCACTAAGACCTGGTGAGTAAAGCTGGGCACGAAGACCTGGTTCAAGGAATTGGGCACTAAGTCCTGGTTGAGGGTTGGGCACCGAAGACCTGGTTCGAGGAATTGGGCACGAAGACCTAGCCGAGGGTTGGGCACCGAAGTCCTGGACCTAGGGTTTGGGCACGAAGTCTTGGTCCGAGGGATTGAGCAACTTAGCTGAGCGATGACTAAGGACAGAAGTAGAGACGGGTCAAGGTTCGGACGTCTCAAGATCCGAGAGTATCGGAAGCTAAGCTGAAGTCCACCCGAATGGACTGGGTGGCAACCGTCTCCTGAAAGGAGTGGGTGAAAGACATGTTCCCGGGGGTGGGAACATGAAGCCTATAAAAGGGGCTTCGACCCCAAGGCTCAAGACACAACTTCCAAGATCCATTCTGAGCTTTCTGACTGACGACAAAGCGCTAAAGACGAGGCTCTATGACCGGGAGGCTCCAGGAGGAAGTGCGCAGCACTTCGGAGGTTCAGATCAGCCGAGTCTTCGACCATTCTGTTTTGGTTTGCTTTTATTATTCTGCATTTAATTTCCTATATTTTTATTGTAATTATTGCACTGTATGATGGGTTTCTCCACCTCTGGAAAGTCCGGGAAGGAGACTATTAGTGGATGGGCGTTCCCGTGCATAGGCCTTGGATGTACTGACCCTGGGGGGTCGGGAACCAAGTAAAAAATCCGGCGTGCAATCTGTGTTGTTGTTTGTTTTCTTTGTTCTGTCTATCTTCCGTTGCACTAACTCTGAGTCCAGAACGAAGGTTTACGAGTTTCCGCGAGACGATTTTATGGTCGATATTCACCCCCCCTCTATTGACAACACCAGTCCTACAATTGGTATCAGAGCCAGACCGCTCCTCACCGGACTAACCGCCGACGGAGCAACGACGCCAGGAGTTGAGGAGGAGCCCAAGGGTGAATCAGCTACAATTCTTAAAATGACTGTTTTTAAGTTACATATTATATGCTTCACGTGCAGGGAGAGAGGACACTATAAAAATCAATGCCCTACTCGTAAGACTCGTTCTTCACCGGCGACAAAAGACGTACC
Organism: Boesenbergia rotunda; assembly: GCA_024364735.1. NCBI lineage: Eukaryota > Viridiplantae > Streptophyta > Magnoliopsida > Zingiberales > Zingiberaceae > Boesenbergia > Boesenbergia rotunda. The sequence continues at coordinate 372,237 of JAGFNQ010006852.1, read as the reverse complement.
AGCACCAGGAGGCCGGAGGAACAAAGATCACATCAAATGTTTCAAGTGCGAAAAATACGGACACTACAAGAATAAATGTCCGGAAAAGGTACGCAGAATTTATGTTTCGAAAATTTTTAAAATTCCTGCACTAGCTAATCTAAATAATTTAGATAATTTCTCTGAAAAGTTAAATTGTGTAAATAGTCGAGTTAATATTATGTATGACCAGTTACAAAATATCAATAATGTTAAAATATCAGAAATCAACTGTTTAATCCTTAACATTAATTCATTAATTTCTAAAATTAATTTTGGAATTAATTCTGTAAATATTGAATTCAAATTTGAAAATCTTAAGGATAATACTGAATTCAAATTTGAAAATCTTATGGATAATACTGAATTCAAATTTGAAAATCTTAAGGATAATATTGAATTCAAATTTGAAAATCATAAGGATAATACTGAATTCAAATTTGAAGATCTTAAGGATAATTCTGAATTCGAATTTTAAATTCTTAAAGATATTTCTGAAGATAACTCTGAAATTAGTTAGGGTATTTCTGAAGATAATCCCGAAATTATTGAAAATATTTTTGAAGATAATCTTGAAATTATTAAAATTATTTCTGAGGATAAGAATGATTTTGTTGGAAATATTCTTGAAGACAATAGAGATGAAATTCTCTTAGATGATAAGTTATTATAGATAATGTTGAAAATTATTACAAAATATTAATTAGTGTCCCAAGTTACTCCACGTATTTTGAGGATATTGAAGGATGTGATGTTGAGGATGAGGAGGAGATGAAATTTCCAGAGATCAAAGCCATAGTCAATAAAAATCACAAAGATTCAAATAAACCAGAATTATTGGAAAAACTTAAAAAGATAAATAAAGAAGAAATAGTGGATGAGTCAGACATTTTTGAAATAATGAAAATTATCAACTTAAACACACAACTATTAATTAATCATTTCAACATTAATTATTCAAATTCAAATTAATTCAATTAATCCTTAATTATTTCAAATTCAAATTAATTCAAATTAATTCAATTAATCCTTAATTAATTCAAACGCAAATTAATTCAATTAATTCTTAATTAATTCAAATTCAATTTAATTCTTAATTAATTCAATTAAATCTTAATCAATTCAAATTCAAATTAATTCTTAATTAATTTAATTAAATCTTAATCAATTCAAATTCAAATTAATTCTTAATTAATTCAATTAAATCTTAATTAATACAAATTAATTCAATTAATCCTTAATTAATTAATTTTAATCAATTCTTAATTAATTCAATTAATTCATAATTAATTTAATTTCAATTAATTCTTAAATAACTTAAACTTAAACTAAATAAAATCCTACCCAAACCGGAACAATTAATTTAATAAAATTAAATATGTCAAAGTTGGTTGGCATATTCGCGGGTTCACACGACATGTATCAAATCGGTAATTTGATACATCTTTAGAAACTTAATTAAAATTTTTTGACTTGTTTGAATCATGCATTATTGCCATGAACATGCATTTGCTATTTTCTTAAAATATATGTCATGTCATTCATGTTTAATTTTATGCATAATTTAGAACGGCTATAAGAAAAAGAATAGTTGAAACTTGAACAACCTAGTATTAGGTGGAGGTGAGATGATAGTACGTTAGGAAAACCTTTCTAATAAGGTCAAGTATATTCTACTTGGTATGTTTAGTCTGGTGGAACTAGCCGAAACTACCGATCCAAAACCTAAGCTAGTTAGACCAAAATTTTTCAAGAAGTAATTTGAAAATGAATTTTCGATAAAAGGCTTTGTCAAGGAAAGGGTTGATGATCCAATAAGGCTACGACCAAAGAAGGCCTTGTGCCTCGCCAAGACCTGGAAGCCGATTACCGAAAATCAAATTCACTTTACTATTTGATAAATTTGAATCTAACATAAGTTTCAATTAAATCTTAGATTTAACAATGAATTAAGAAAATGATTCAAGCATCTCACATTACACCCATAAGGCAACCATGCTTGCTATATTGAGGCATCTAGAATGGGTGAGATGTTAAGGACTATTAAATGGAAGAATATTTTTCAAAACTATTTTCAAAATTCTAAGAATATTTTTCTAAAAAATATATATTTAAAATAATGCTTTAACACAATAATATTTTTATGAATTTCATGTGTGTATGATTGCCAATATATATTATATGTTTTCAAAAATTATATCTTTTTGAAAAATTATTTGACTCACACAATTAGACACAAGCCTCCTAGGACAACACTAAAGTTCTTTAAGGCACTTAGATAAAGTCAAATGGTGTCGGGTACAGGGGGAGTGGTTTATTCTTTTAAGATGTCTTTTAAAAATTGTCCTTAAAAAATCACTGTCTTTTAAAACGGTTTTCGAAAATCGTACTCTGACAAATTATCTTCATTTCAAAATATGTTTCGAAATTTCAAAATACATTCTAAAATTGTGCCTGAGTCTCATTTGATTTTGATAAACCCTAAAGACACAAAGGAAGGTCCACTTCATGATCTACAATGACTCCTAGGATGTGTCAAATTTAGGGGGAGTCTGAATCAAAAGAAGAATTTCTGGAAAGTTTTTATTGGTAATTAGTTGTTTTAAAATTATTAGATAATTCCTTTGATCTGAACTAAACCCTAAAGACTTAGAGGAAGAGTACTTATGGTCAACAAGCTTCCTAGGACTGGGTCAAGTTTAGGGGGAGGTCAAATTATAAAAAATTATTTAATATATTTTCATGCATTGCATTAGTAAGTCATTTTTGAAAACATAATTTTTTTTCAAAGTACTGGTTTTTAATCATATTATCTCTCTATCACTTTCAAACTCTATCATTTTCAAAACAGTTCTTTTTGGAAATAATGTTTACTTGAGTTGGAGAATTTCCAAGACACTTAGGAAAATGTCCTTGTAGTCAACAAGGTTTCCTAGGATTGTGTCAGACTGGAAAAGAAACCAAGTTAAGTAAAATATTATGTTTTAAAAATAATTTTTCTATGTACTTATACTTTTCAAAATTCTAATATTTTTCTAAGCACTTATACTTTTCAAAAATTCTAATATTTTTCTACTTTTCAAAAATTCTAATATTTTTCTAAGTACTTATACTTTTCAAAAATTCTAATATTTTTCTAAATACTTATACTTTTCAAAAATTTTAATATTTTTTAAAAGTTCTTATACTTTTCAAAAATCTACTAATATTTTTCAAAAAGTATCTGCATTTTTCAAAGATCATAATACTTCTCAAAAACAAGGTACTTGCATTTTTCAAAGCTCATAACATTTTTCAAAGTACTTGCACTTTTCAAAGATCATAGTATTTTCTCAAAAAGTACATAATATCATTCAAAATACAAAGCTTTTACAATATTTCTCAAAATGCTCTAGTGAAAATCTTTCTATATATGAGTAAATTTTTTGAATTTTTTTTCTAAATGAAAGTTTTTCCAAAGCAATATTTTTTTAAGTGAGAAGTTTTTTTGAGCTACAAAATACTTTTCAAAGTGAAATTCTTTTTGGGTGCAATTTAAGTATTTAGTTTTATGCTATGGTTTCAAAAAGTTATACTAAGTATTTTCAAAAAGAACCAAATGTTTTCATTGTTGGTGCAAATATTTTTGGTGATTTTTGATGTATGACAAAGGGGGAGAGGTACGCTTAAGTTAGAAAATTTTTGCCCTCTTACCGAAGGATCAAAAAGGAAAATCAAAATGTTTTTCAAAAAGGGGGAAAGTAAGCCTAAGTTAGAAGTTTTTTCTTTTTTCTCCCAAAAGATCAAAACGTATTTTCAAAACTTAGAACTTTTTTCAAGGTTTAGCCCTTTCAACCAATCTAACTTAAGATATTGACAACCATCAAAAAGGGAGAGATTGTTGGTGCAAGTTGCATCAGTGATGTCCTCCTCTAAGTGTTTCAATGTTTGACAATATGCTTAAGTCAGTGATACATTGAACAAGAGAAGAGTTGTAGGATCGATTCCGGTACGCTAGAGGTGGGTGAATAGCGTTTCTTTGATTCCTACGTTGTTAGTTACGCAACGGAAATACAAACAAAATAAAACTAACAACAATAGACAAACGTTAACAAACCGATTTACTTGGTATCCACCCCGGACGGGTGACTAATCCAAGAATCCGTCGGTGGATCAATCCCCGGATAACCTCCGGCTAGCCCTCGTCGCTCCTTGTGGGTGGAGAAACCTCGCCACAACACCTTGACACGATCTAGACTCAAGAGACTACTAACAAGCCTTAACCAAGCTTGTTTCGTCAAGAAATTCAGCCACCACGAAGTCCTCTTTAAATAGGACTCGGGGTTGATTTCTCGCTACCATTCGACTGCCCCCAGGGCAGTTGACCGGTGCCAGCCAAATTCGACCGTTGACACCCCCAACGTTCGAATTTGACAGCTCACCAGCCACCTACCAGTCGACTGCCCCCAGGGCAGTCGACTCGTACCCTGCTGATCCTAGGGTTACACTCCCCGAGTACATTCCACTCCGCACTCGAACCCCAGGATTTCCCGAGTATAATCACACAGCACTCGTACCCTCACGACTCGACTGCCTCCTCATCCGCAGCCTCGACTATTGCCTTCGTGCCCTCTTCATCTTCGGCTCCCATCCCTCGGATGCACGCAAGCCTCCAGCTTGCCTCCATGCCATCCTTCACGCATGCCTCGAAGTCCGCGCCCATCAGCTCATCGTCCCTGCTCTCCAAGGTCCCTCAGGTGCACACAAGCCTCCAGCTTGTCTCCATGCCACCCTTCACCGTACTGAGGTCGTCCAGCCAAGCCCATATGTGTAACCTGTAAAACCTGCACACTCAACATACACATATAAGATAACAAGGGTAAACCTAACTTAAACCCTTTGCCCAAACATCAAAACTCATGATCACTCCGGATCACAGATTACCTCAACAATCTCTCCCTTTTTGATGTTTGGCAATACGTTTAAGTTAGGGAAAGCAAAATAGTAGTCAATAGCAAAAACAATGCTAAACAAATGAATATGTAATGCATACATGGATCCTATCCCAAAGCATCTTACACCTAACCCTTCAAGTTAGGAATTTTCTATACATAACCCACCAAGTTAGGATTTTCAGCACCTAACCCTCCAAGTTAGGACTTTTCAACACTTAACCCTCCAAGTTAGGACTTTTCAACACCTAACCCTCCAAGTTAGGACTTTTCCCCGGGCTTTTTAAAACTTCTCCCAAGCTCTCCCTACATTGGACTTACAAAGGCTTTTTAAGAACCTCTCCTAGGTTCCCCTTAAGCCAAGAACGGAGCAACCATGCACCCCCTTAATCTCAACTCCCCCTAAACCTAGGGTTTCTAGGAAAGGAGTGTTTGGTTTCCCAACTTAAACCCAACACTTCTTCCCCTTTGCATAACATCAAAAAGAACCCAACAATATCCCAATTATCGGTTCTTTTAATCCCCAATGACCATAAACAATGTGTACTAGCCCCCCATACACTTATTTTGCATCATTTGGACCCCAAACTAGCTATTGATACAAAACTCAGCATGGATCAGTCGACTGCCCCCCGACAGTCGACTGATACTCTGAAAGTCTGAAATTTCAACATTTCTGACAAAATTCAGAAATGCGCCAAAAATTCCACAAATCTCAAAAAATTTCCAAATTTTGTGGAGAGGTTTGTGGTATCCATACCTACTTGGGAAAAATATATTTCACCATGTATCTATCACCATTCCCATGTTGGACACAAAATCCAAAATTTTCAATGAAAGTTAAGGCAACCTGCCCCTTAACCTATGTCTTCTCCCAATGTTTATTTTCCTTAGGTTAAGTTCTACCCAACTTAACCTCCTAACGCCAAGTTAGGTTCTTCCCAACCTAACACCCGAGTTCTTCCTCCCTCGGACACTATTAAAGGCTTGCTCCCAAGCAACCTTACCCCTAGTGCCATAAAGAACTCAACAACACTTAGACACTCCTAAGGGTTTGCAAGCACACTTGCTAGGATATACTTTATCCTAGAAAATTATGATTTCATGAAAATGTCAAGTGTGCTTGACTTTTGGTAGAATTTCTAATTTCCTCATAAGATTGTCATTTCGTATTAATTTGTAAATGTATCTCTAATTCTATGAGTTTACCAAAGCTAACCATCATAATTCGATACATGAAATTGTCCTCAATTCATTTCCTTATCCATATCCTTAATATGCTGAAAGTTTCCCCCTTTTTATCTCTAAACCCTAGATACACAAGAGAAACTTATCAAACTTTCTTGAATTTTCCATATGGCCTCATTTCATATAATCACCATTAGCCCATGAGGCACACCTTTACTCAACCAGCATCATCAAAGATTTTAATTTAGACATCATATTCTATCATCCAATAGCTATTTTCTTATTTCAGCCTACAGACCAGTCGACTGCCCCTATGGCAGTCGACTCCCAAAACTCACAGAATGTTTCTGGGCTCTTACCTAGGGCAGTCGACTGATACCTGAATTTCAAGTTTTCCAACCCAATTTCAGTAATCCCTAAATAATTCCATAAATCTCCAAAAATTATGAAATTTCGTGGGGAGATTTGTGGGGCCAATGTCTACTTGGAAAAAATTCGTTTCAAAACAAATGTACTACGAGTCCCAATATTGACATGAAACTCAACTTTCTCTAAAATGTATCATTTAAACTCACCCCAAAAGTTCTAATTGTGGTTTTTCCTTGATGTATCTTCTAATACTTAGTCACAATTCATTTCTCTCAGTGAATTACATGATATTTGCTCATTAAAACCTAATTTTGTCAATTATAATCTCATTTTCACCTTTTCCCCCTAAATTCCCTTTTAATGTGCCAAAACCTAGGATTAAGACTTTTTCAAGTCTTCCAACCCTTTTTGGCACATTTCACCTAATTTCCTAAGAGAAAAACACTTGAGATCCATTTACCATAGACCCCAAAGGCTCCTAGATCTCCCCCTTGAGCTCTGAGCCTTAGCCACCTCCCTAGGTGACTCAATTCATACTAAGCCACACCGGTGTGCCACCGGTGATTCTTGGCTTACAAAATGGACTCTCTTGACCTTAGACACTTTGTCTTTGGTTAAGTCCCTTCCCTTTGAATGGCACCCCCTTGTCATCCTTGGGCTTTCCCTCCTTGCTATGACCATATGCTACCCTAGCATTTTTCTTTCCATTAGCCTTGGAGGTCTTAGACCGGTATCCCTAACCCGATCTATTATAATTGGGGTTCAAACTACCCAATACCATATCTAGACCCTTAGATCCAATCGTGAATCTTTCCAGGGTCTTCTCCAATGCATCAAGCCTTGCCCTCAAGGCTTGATTTTTCTTTGCCAAATTTCTAGCCTTAGAGTCCATATGTCCATTTTGAACATTCCTAGACCTATCCATTTTCCTAGGCACATTCCTTCCCTTCTGGGATTAGTGTCATGATCCTTAGGTCCAAAGGTCTTAGGTCTAACATTGTGCATACTCTTCCTAGGGTTTTGATCTACCTTGTTAACCCTAGTCCTATCATTATATCTAAATCCTAAATTGTGCACAAGTAAGCACTTTTCATGATTTCTAGCATGCATAGATGAATGATTAATTTTATCATGCATAGAGGAACTCAAAATCGAATTACATTTTGGCTTAAGGTTAGGAGTTACCTTCCTTACCTTTGGAGCTTCTCCTTGTTGCAAGCTTCTTTTCTTTCTCTCCTCCTTCTCCCATCTTCTCAAATTCTCCATCTTCTTTAGTTCTCCTTTCCTTGGACACTTAGTATGAAAGTGCCCCAGCTCTCCACATGTGAACCATCGGATTTTCTTCTTCTTAGCTTGGGCTTCTCCATTCCTACAACCCATATTAGATTTAAATTGAAAGGACTTGGGTTTAGAAATTACCTCCTCTTTACCTTTTGGGCACTTATCCTTATAGTGCCCCTTTTCATTGCACCCAAAGCATGTGATGTGCTCTTTCTTCTTTGCTTTGGTGGAGGTGGAGGCTAGGTTGACTTCTTCAACCTTGGAAGAGGTGGATGCTTCCTCTTGATCCGGGATTGATGAGGGTCTCTCCTCCCCCTCAATTCTTGAAGTTGATACCTCCTCTTCTTCTCTTGAGGAGGTTGATGATCTTTCACTCAATTCCTCCTCTTCACTTGATGAGATGGTCAATTCCTCTCCATTTTCTTCTTCTTGAACCATTTGACACATCTCTTTGGACTCTTGAGATTGTGTAGGTTTCTCATGGATTTCTTTCACTTTGCTCCACATTTCATATGCATTTTGATATTTACCTACACAACTCAAAACATTGATAGGCAAAAGATTAACTAAAATTGTCATTACCTTTTCATTTGCCGTGGATTGATCTTGTTGTTCTTGATTCCAATATCTAGGCCTAAGCCTCTTTCCGTGCTTATCCCTTGGAATCTCGAACAGCTCTTCTAGCGTAATCCTAAGCTTCCACTCCATCCCGAACCACGTCTCCATCCGTGACTTCCAATATCCGAAGTCTTCATGTCATAGGCCGGCGGAGTGTAGATGTCGTCCCCGAATTTGTCTTCCATCGTTCTTCCTCTAGCGTTCTTGCTCCCTCGGTGATTAGTCCGATCAAGAGCGGTCCTTCGCTCTGATACCAATTATAGGATCGATTCCGATACGCTAGAGAGGGGTGAATAGCGTTTCTTTGATTCCTACGTTGTTAGTTACGCAGCGGAAATACAAACAAAATAAAACTAACAACAATAGACAAACGCTAGCAAACCAATTTACTTGGTATCCACCCCGGACGGGTGACTAATCCAAGAATCCGTCGGTGGATCAATCCCCGAATAATCTCCGGCTAGCCCTCGTCGCTCCTTGTGGGTGGAGAAACCTCGTCACAGCACCTTGACACGATCTGGACTCAAGAGACTACTAACAAGCCTTAACCAAGTTTGTTTCGTCAAGAAACTCAGCCACCACGAAGTCCTCTTTAAATAGGACTCGGGGCTGATTTCTCGCTACCAGTCGACTGCCCCCAGGGCAGTCAACTGGTGCCAGCCAAATTCGACCGTTGACACCCCCAACGTTCGAATTTGCCAACTCACCAGCCACCTACCAGTCGACTGCCCCCAGGGCAGTCGACTGGTACCCTGCTGATCCTAGGGTTATACTCCCCGAGTACATTCCACTCCGCACTCGAACCCTAGGATTTCCCGAGTACAATCACACAGCACTCGTACCCTCACGACTCGACTGACTCCTCATCCGCAGTCTCGACTATTGCCTTCGCGCCCTCTTCATCTTCGACTCCCATCCCTCGGATGCACGCAAGCCTCCAGCTTGCCTCCATGCCATCCTTCACGCATACCTCGAAGTCCGCGCCTATCAGCTCATCGTCCCTGCTCTCCAAGGTCCCTCAGGTGCACACAAGCCTCCATCTTGTCTCCATGCCATCCTTTACCGTACCGAGGCCGTCCAGCCAAGCCCATATGTGTAACCTGTACAACCTGCACACTCAACATACACATATAAGATAACAAGGGTAAACCTAACTTAAACCCTTTGCCCAAATATCAAAACTCATGATCACTCCGGATCACAGATTGCCTCAACAAGGGTGAGTGAAGAAAACTGGACCAAGGTGCACCAACGTCCTAATTAACCTAGGCACGAAGTCCTGGTTTGAAGAATTGGGCACTAAGTCCTGATCATGGATTGGGCACTAAGTCCTGGCTGAGGGCTGGGCACCTAAGACCTGACCGAGGGTTGGGAACTAAGACCTGGTGAGTAAAGCTGGGCACAAAGACCTGGTTCGAGGAATTGAGCACTAAGTCCTGGCCGAGGGTTGGGCACCGAAGACCTGGTTCGAGGAATTGACCACTAAGTCCTGGCCGAGGGTTGGGCACCGAAGACCTGGTTCGAGGAATTGGGCACAATGACCTGGTCGAGGGTTGGGCACCGAAGTCCTGGACCTAAGGTTTGGGCACGAAGTCTTGGTCCGAGGGATTGAGCAACTTAGCTGAGCGATAACTGAGGACAGAAGTAGAGACGGGTCGAGGTTTGGACGTCTCGAGATCCGAGAGTATCGGAAGCTAAGCTGAAGTCCACCCGAATGGATTGGGTGGCAACCATCTCCTGAAAGGAGTAGGTGAAAGACGCGTTCCCGGGGGTGGGAACTTGCGTCGGTTCGACCTAGGATTTCGTGGAAATCTGAAGTCAGAACCAACTCATTAAGACTAAGATTGTATGTGTATTTGGCTTGTATTCATGTATCTTGCAGGTACCCAAAAGTGGAGACAAAGCATGCAAAAGGCTGGAAAAGGGTCCCTAGGCGCCCCCATCAATGGGGGCGCCGAAATGGAATCAGGCGCCCCCATCAATAGGGGCGCCTGAGTCAAAGAAGCAAAACAGGTTCAGCGAAGGAAGACAGAACAGGCTTCCATTCAGGCGCTCGGGACCATACGGGTACCCCCATCAGCTCAGGCGCCCCTGTGAAGATGGATAAGTGCTGACTAAGCCTGCGGATAAGAGATCGCACAGGAGAGGCCACGTGTAGGCACCCCCATCGACACAGGCACCCCCATGAAGCCTATAAAAGGGGCTTCGATCCCAAGGCTCATGACACAACTTCCAAGATTCATTCTGAGCTTTCTGACTGACGACAAAGCACTAAAGACGAGGCTCTACGACCGGGAGGCTTTAGGAGGAAGTGCGCGGAACTTCGGAGGTCCAGATTGGCCGAGCCTTCGACCATTCTGTTTTGGTTTGCTTTTATTATTCTGCATTTAATTTCCTATATTTTGATTGTAATTATTGCACTGTACGACGGGTTCTCTGCCCCCAGAAAGTTCGGAAAGGAAACCATTAGTGGACGGGCGTTCTCGTGCATAGGCCTTGGATGTACTGACCCTGGGGGGTCGGGAACCAAGTAAAAAATCCCGCGTGCAATATGTGTTATTGTTTGTTTTCTTCGTTCTGTCTATTTTCCGCTGCACTAACTCTGAGTCCAGAATGAAAGTTTACGAGTTTCCGCGAGACAATTTTACGATCGATATTCACCCCCCTCTATCGACGGCACCGATCCTACACTACTTTCCTTACACTTGGAGCAACGACATTGCCATCCATCACCCCATTGAGATTAAAAAGAAGTTACTTTGTTAAAATTAATAGAGATATAGGATATTAATCCTGATACCTCTCACATGTTAAGCGATCGCTCTACCATCTGAGCTACATCCCTAATGATACTAATTATTACCAACAAAATAATAGTTTTCTTTTGACCTCATTAAGATTGGAGTCAACTTCTCGGGCTCTACTTTCCTTCCTCTTGGAGCAACGACATTGCCTTTGGATAGAGATGCAGATGGGAACAAAATAATCAAGACGGTGCAATGTAGAGAAGCTAGGAGATTTGTTGGCGATGCCAACTATGAGGGTTGTGTTATTGAAGGTGGCAAAAAGCATTTCGCTTGCCCCCGTTAATCCATTCTATGACCAACAAGGAAGAGCTAAATTATGAAGACTATTAGCGCTGATGTTGTGGTTAGTGCGTGGGGAGGCCAGACACACTGACTTAGCCAGGTTTTGACTCTCAAATCTCAAGGTGGTAACATTGCATGCGCTTGCTATCAGTGCATCCTGTCAACAATTTAATTGCTAGCTCATGTCTTAAAAGAACATGTAATTTTATAAAAGTTAATGGAGATGCAGGATATCGATTCCTGTACCTCTCGCATGCTAAGCGAGCGCTCTACCATTTGAGCTACATCCCTAATGATATTATGGGGATTATTAGCCCGGATGTTATGGTTAGTACGTGGGGAGGGCAGACACACTGACTTAGCTAGGTTTTAACTATCAAATCTCAAGGTGGTAACATTGCATGCTAGCTATATCAGTGCATCCTGTTGCTAAGCGAGCGCTCTACCATTTGAGCTACATCCCCATTGATATTATGGAGACTATTAGCCCGGATATTATGGTTAGTACGTGGGGAGGACAGACACATTGACTTAGCCAGGTTTTAAGTATCAAATCTCAAGTGGTAACATTGCATGCTAGCTATCAGTGCATCCTGTCAACAATTTAATTACTAGCTCATGTCTTAAAAGAAGACACAATTTTATAAAAGTTAATGGAGATGCAGGATATCGATTCCTGTACCTCTCGCATGCTAAGCGAGCGCTCTACCATTTGAGCTACATCCCCATTGATATTATGGGGACTATTAGCCCGGATGTTATGGTTAGTATGTGGGGAGGATAGAACACTGACTTAGCCAGGTTTTAACTATCAAATCTCAAGTGGTAACATTGCACACTAGCTATTAGTGCATCCTGTCAACAGTTTAATTGCTAGCTCATGTCTTAAAAGAACACACAATTTTATAAAAGTTAATGGAGATGCAGGATATCTATTCCTGTACCTCTCGCATGCTAAGCGAGCGCTCTACCATTTGAGCTACATCCCCATTGATATTATGAGGATTATTAGCCCGGATGTTGTGGTTAGTGCGTGGGGAGGCCAGACACACTGACTTAGCCAGGTTTTGACTCTCAAATCTCAAGGTGGTAACATTGCATGCGCTAGCTATAAGTGCATCCTGTCAACAATTTAATTGCTAGCTCATGTCTTAAAAGAACATGTAATTTTATAAAAGTTAATGGAGATGCAGGATATCGATTCCTGTACCTCTCGCATGCTAAGCGAGCGCTCTACCATTTGAGCTACATCCCCATTGATATTATGGGGCCTATTAGCCCGGATGTTATGGTTAGTACGTGGGGAGGGCAGACACACTTAGCCAGGTTTTAACTATCAAATCTCAAGGTGGTAACATTGCATGCTAGACAGTTTAATTGCTAGCTCATGTCTTAAAAGAACACGCAATTTTATAAAATTTAATAGAGATGCAGGATATCAATTCCTGTACCTCTCGCATGCTAAGCGAGCGCTCTACCATTTGAGCTACATCCCCATTGATATTATGGGGACTATTAGCCCGGATATTATGGTTAGTACGTGGGGAGGGCAGACACACTGACTTAGCCAGGTCTTAACTATCAATCTCAAGTGTAACATTGCCTGCTAGCTATCAGTGCATCCTGTCAACAGTTTAATTGCTAGCTCATGTCTTAAAAGAACACGCAATTTTATAAAAGTTAATAAAGCTGCAGGATATCGATTCCTATACCTCTCGCATGCTAAGCGAGCACTCTACCATTTGAGCTACATCCCCATTGATATTATGGGGACTATTAGCTCGGATGTTATGGTTAGTACGTGGGGAGGGCAGACACACTGACTTAGCCAGGTTTTAACTATCAAATCTCAAGGTGGTAACATTGCATGCTAGCTATCAAGTGCATCCTATCAACAGTTTAATTGCTAGCTCATGTCCTAAAAGAACACGCAATTTTATAAAAGTTAATGGAGTTGCAGGATATCGATTCCTATACCTCTCGCATGCTAAGCGAGCGCTCTACCATTTGAGCTACATCCCCATTGATATTATGGGGACTATTAGCCCGGATGTTATGGTTAGTACGTGGGGAGGGCAGACATGTTTTAACTATCAAATCTCAAGGTGGTAACATTGCATGCTAGCATCCTGTCAACAGTTTAATTGCTAGCTCATGTCTTAAAAGAACACGCAATTTTATAAAATTTAATGGAGATGCATGATATCGATTCCTGTACCTCTCCATGCTAAGCAAGCGCTCTACCATTTGAGCTACATCAGGACTATTAGCCTCGATGTTATGATTAGTACGTGGGGAGCATGTCTTAAAAGAACACACAATTTTATAAAAAGTTAATGGAGATGCAGGATATCGATTCCTGTACCTCTCGCATGCTAAGCGAGCGCTCTACCATTTGAGCTACATCCCCATTGATATTAGTTTCACAAACTATAGTACCTTGGTTAAAAAATTAGAGTGGGTGAGATGAATAAAAAAAACCAAAATTTAAAACCTTAACTTAATTAAACTTAAACTTAATTAAATCTTAACTTAGTTAAAACTTAATTAAACTTAAGCTTAAGTTAACTTAAACTAAATTAAAATCAAACCTTACTTAAACTAAAACTTAATTAAATTAAATTTAATGAAATATTAAGTTAATTAAACATAATCAAAACTTAATTAAACTAAAACTTTACTTAAACTTAAACACAATTAAATTTTAATTTAATAATACTTTAATTTAATAAAACTTTAACTTAATTAAATTTTAACTTCAACCCAAACTTAACTGAAAAGTTAAATTAAATCTAACTAAAAAATAATGTTTCGATATTAATTAATGTCTAATAATAACTTCTACCCTTTGTATGAATCTAAGTGGATATTAGATCGTGATTGTTTCATATACATGACTGAGAATCATACCAAATTCACCAACTAAAACTCAAGAGTTTAGGAATGGGTGTCTTTGAAAATAACGACAAACTTAACGTAATTGTAATAGTTAGTATTGAACTTGAATCTGATTTCATTATTTGAAAATTATTACTTGTTGAAAATTTTAAGTTTAATTTATTTAGCATCAATCAATTGTATGATTCTGATTATACGGTTATATTTCTATCGTCTAAATGTTTGATTAAACACACAGACAACCCTAAGATAAAACTTAAGAGATTTAGGCACCTTAAGAGAAGAGATTTAGGCAAAGCTAGTGTGCTCGTCCTCCCCACGCACTAGCCACAACATCCGGACTAGTAGCCCCCGTGATTTACCTCCTCCGTGTTGACCCTGAGATGGGTTGGCGGGGGGGGGGGGGGGGGGGGCGCTAGGGGCGAACAAATCACCTTTTTTGCCACCTTAAGAGATTTAGGCAAAATAATACCTATGCAATCAATCTAGTTAGTTCCTCACTTAAGTGTTACTTGACACAACAAATAGAACATAGAACCAACAATTTGTAATGCTTGCCAACAACGAAAACAAATTAAATTAACTCACAAATCAACTAATCAAGCTCAAACTAATTCAATACTTGATTATTACACATTGACTTATTTGACTCACATGTAATTAAATCAATTAATAGAAGTTTATATTATTAGTAATAATTGATGATTATTCAAGGTTCAGCTAGGTAAGATTCTTAAAAATAAAGATGAAAATTTTAAAACTCTTAGTTATTTTTTTAAACAAATAGAAAATGAAAAAGTTTTAAAAAACAAAAGAATTAGGAGTGATAACATTGGTGAAGAATTTTAAAATCATAGATTTAATAAATTTTGCTTAGAAAATGATTACCATCATGAATTCTCATGTTCTAAAACACCCCAATAAAATGGAATAACGGAAAAAAATAGTACCCTACAAGAAGCCACTAGAACAATATTTAATAAATACCAACTACCCAAGTACTTTTGGGTCGAAGGTGCCCTGCTACATCCAAAACAAAACAACTATAAATAAAACCCACAATAAAATTTCTTATGAAATTTATTATAATAAAATACCTAACATTAAATATTTTAAAGTATTTAGATGTTCAATATATATATTAAATATAACAGAACACTTAGGAAAATTTATCTCAAAAGTTGAAAATGGAATTTTTGTACATAGAGTACTCACTTAATAGTAAAGCTTCTTCTACTCACTTAATAATAAATCTTACAGAGTTTATAATAAAAGTACACTAAGGATTGAGGAAACAACAAATATATAATTTGATGAAAAGTCTAACTCTAAAGAACATAATTAAAATCAGACCCAATATCTGTTGTGTTGGTGCAGGAAGCACCATATCGAACCTTATTTTGATATTGGCAAAGGATTCAAAGTTAAGTTCATTTGTAATCTAACGATGTTACTCAAGTATGCAGGAAAAGTCCTAGCGAAGGACAGCTAGGCACTGGCGAAGGAATGCCAGGGTAAAAAAGTCCTAGCGAAGGACTGCTAGGCACTGGCGAAGGAATGCCAGAGTACTGAAGCCCTAGCGAAGGACTGCTAGGCACCAGGCGAAGGACAGCTAAGCACTGGCGAAGGAATGTCAGGGTAAAAAAGTCCTAGCGAAGGACTGAAGCCCTAGCGAAGGACTGCTAGGCACCAGGCGTAGGACAGCTTGGGACTGAAGACCTGGCGAAGGAATGCTAGGCACCGGGCGAAGGACAGCTTGATATCCAAGACCTGGCGAAGGACTGGTAGGCAAAAGTCCAACCGGAGGAGCCGGTTGACATCAGGTACATTCTCCCGAGAGGAGTAGGTGAGGATGCGCTCCCCGTCGAGGGAACAGTAGGCGTCGGTTCGACCTAAGGCTCCATTTCGGAGGCCCAAAGTCAGAACCAAGACAGCTAAGGCTGTATAAACTAATATCTTATTGCTCTATGGTGTTTTGGACTAACCCTGGATGCAGGACCGAAGGAACGAGTGTCTGCAGCTCAGAGAGCCTCAAAAGAGTGAGGCAACAGCTGACCAGGGCACCCGGAGTGTCCTGGGCGCCCCCAAGGTGAACACAAAACACATAATGAAAAAGAAGGCTTCGACAGTTCATGTTAGGGGCGCCCCCGTGCTTCCGGGCGCCCCCGCTGCTCTCAGGCACCCCTAGGTCAAGTAGTCGAAGCAGCTCCAGCGAAGCCAAGAGGATAAGATTCTGACCCGTCAATCCGGGTGCCCCCAGCGTTCCGGGCGCCCCGGTCAAAGCTTGATCCCGAGTTTTAAGGGATCAGAGCTGACCGAGAAGGAAGTGGATCAACCGACACATGGGGGGGGGGGCGCCCTCGACGTTCCGGGCGCCCCCAGGTGCTATAAAAGGACCCTCGAACTAAGGCTTCAGGACAACAATTCATTCAACGCTTCTATGCTCTTCTGCTCTCGCGCTCTGCTCCGAAAACCTCCCGACTCGAGACTCAAGCGCTGACGACGTCCTGCTGCTCCGAAAAAAGACAACCTACATCAGACGTCGGTAAAAGAAGAGTTTCTTTTGAAAGTTTACTTTACTATATTTGTAATTCAATACTGTAAACTAATTTGCGAACTTATAGAATTGCCCGCAGAAAACGGTCAACGACCGTGGGACTTGGAGTAGGAGTCGACCTAGGCTCCGAACCAAGTAAAACTACCTGTGTTTGAGTTTGATTGTTTTTTTTCCGCTGCGTAATTTCTCTAATCCTAAAATCTGAACGTTTTCCAATATTCACCCCCTCTATCGGTTCTCTCGATCCAACATGTTGGACTTTGGATGGCTATACAGGGGGGTGAATGTAGCCAGCCACTCGAAATTACTCCCCTCTTGAGCTTTTCTTTCTGTGATCAAATTAGCAGCGGAAACAAAACAGCAGAAAGAAATACAGAGAAGGAAGAACAGAAATCAAAACAAAGACAACAAACCAAATGATACAGCGATGTACAAGGTTCGGGGATAACTTGCTCCTACTCCTTGGCGTGCCCGTAAGGTGGGCGATCCCTTGATCGTCGGCAAATCAAGCCCCGGTGAACCCGGATAAGATAAATCCTCCTTCTCGGTGGAGAAACCTCTCCACAGATCTCACGGATGATTGAACTTGAGTACAAGAGATCACACAAGAAGGAATGCTCACTCAGATCTCACAAGGATGTAGTAGAACGCTTAAGCACAAAGCACAGAGAGCACACAACCCAGCCCAGCCAAACTCCTCAAGTTTTCTTTCTGTCTTCGTTGTTGTTTCTCCTCTGCCTCAGCTTTGTCTTTAGTCTCTACTCCCCTCATCAGGCTCTCCATCAACATCCACTGAAGCCACAGCCTGACCCCCTGACTCCCTGAGCACTCAGTCCACTGAAGACCCTCTCCAGCTGAGCCTCCGTCAGTTGCCAGCTGCTCTCCAGAAGCCGTTGAGACCTGAAGCAAGGAAACAGATAAACCTGCTAGATGGAAAGCCTCCCATTGACTCTCCTCCAATGTTTGAATCATCCTTATAAAGCTTACACACTCCAACAGAAGCTTAGCAAATGAATATCAAACAATATCACACAATATCAGTGAATCGGCAGAGAAAACAGACGCGATTAGAGCATCTGACAGCGATTTCAAATTAAAGTTCAGCTATTGATCGGTCACCGGACCGATCAGAGTGAAGCCTGATCGGTCACCAAACCGATCAGGATAGGCACAGACCAATCAGGCTCAAGCCTGATCGATCCACTGTGAGAAAACTGTAATTGCGGACATCTGATCCTAGGTCGTGGATCGGTCACCAGACTGTTCTGGCATTCTGGATCGGTCACCAGACCGATCAGGGGCTGAACAGAATCCAACCAAGGTTTCTGTTCTCTCCCTGATTGGTCACCAGACCGTTCTGGCAGTCTTCTGCACACTCTAGATCGGTCCACAAACCTATCCAGTAGTCTACTGCACACTCCAGATCGGTCCACAGACCAATCCAGCAGTCTGCTGCACACTCCAGATCGGTCCCCAGACCAATCAGGCTGTGCCCTGATCGGTCTGGTGACTGATCAGGCTGCTTCCTGACCGATCAGGAGTCATCCTGATCGGTCGAGGTGAGAAATGTTGCGACCAATTGATCGGCCACATTGAGCGATCAAGTTTCCTCACAGAAACCTTTCTCAAACCATCTGAACTCTCTCTGATTGGTCACCAGACCGATCAGAAGCCCTCCCTGATCGGTCACCAGACCGATCAGGAGACAATTAGTAGCCTAACAAAGTCACTGTATGCTCCCTGATCGGTCACCAGACCGATCAGACATCACTGGATCGGTCACCAGACCGATCCACGAAGGAACTCCGTGCCAACTTCCCTGATCGGTCACCAGACCGATCGAGGGACTCCCATTTCAACTCTAAGTCAAGAGAACAACCTCCCTAGCCTTCTCTAACTCATCCTGGTCCCCCGGACCAAAACTCCATGCCTAGCTTCACTCACCGGGACTTCGTTCAATCTAGCTTCCCAAGCTAGGACCTGGCTTCACTCACTAGGGTTTCAGTCACCCGACTTCACTCACCGGGACCCGGCTTCACTCACCGGGATTTCAACCTAGCTTCACTCACTAGGATTTCAATCACCTGGCTTCACTCACCAGGACCCGACTTCACTCACCGGAATTTCAACCTTGCTTCACTCACTAGGATTTCAATCACCTGGCTTCACTCACCAGGACCCAGCTTCACTCACCAGGATTTCAACCTAGCTTCACTCACTAGGATTTCCAAACACCTGGCTTCACTCACCAGGACCCGGCTTCACTCACCGGGATTTCCATCACCATGACCCGGTTTCACTCACCGGGATTTCCATCACCTGGCTTCACTCACCAGGACCTGACTTCACTCACCGAGATTTCCATCACCTGGCTTCACTCACTAGGACCCGACTTCACTCACCGAGATTTCCATCACCTGCCTTCACTCACCAGGACCCGGCTTCACTCACCGGGATTTCCAACACCTGGCTTCACTCACCAGGACTTTTTCCCACCTAGCCCTCCAAGCTAGGACTTTTCACACCTAACCCTCCAGGTTAGGACTTTTCACACATAGCCCTCCAAGATAGGACTTTTCCATGCCCAACCCTCCTAGTTAGGACTTTTCACATGCCAGCGTGCGATCTCCCGATCCACCTGGACTTAATCCAAATTCAACCAGACATAAATCAAACTTAAATCGGTGTCAAACACCAAAACAACAATCAGGGTCAGACTGCATCAACAATATCAACCAATAGACTTTGTTAGGTCTAGCACTGATCAACGGGAACTGGTGAAAACCTAAACTAAATAGAAGATCAAGAAGATGAACAACAAGAGAATCAACAAGAACAAAATGATTCAAGAACAACAAGAATTGTTTTAGACCATCCAATTGAACAAATATTAGGTGGCTCAAACCTAAGGTTCAAACTAGATCTATATTTATAAACCTATGTCAAATTGCATTGATATCTAAAATTAAACCCCAAATAGTAGATGAATCTCTACTTGACCCAGATTGGTTAATAGCCATGCAAGCAGAATTAGTTCAATTTGAACAAAATGAGGTCTGGGATTTAGCATCTTTGCCTAAAGATTAAAAATTCATAGAAACAAAATGGGTATTTAGAAATAAGCTACATTAAAAGGGTGAAACTGTTAGAAATAAAACAAGACTAGTAGCTAAAAGGTTTAGTCAAGTAGAGAGACTTGATTATGATGAAACATATGCCCCAATAGTCAGCCTTGAACCCATTAGAATGTTATTGAGTTATGCAGCCCATAAATGATTCAAACTCTACCAAATGGATATTAAATTCATTTTTTGAATGACCTAATAAAGGATATAGTTTATGTAGGTTAACCACCTAAGTTTGAAAGTTCAGATCGTCCTGACCATATATTCAAATTAAAGAAAACATTATATGGACTAATACAAGCACCTAGGGACTAGTACAAATAATTTTCTACATATCTGATATCCAAAGGATTCAATTAAGGACGAGTTAACTCAACCCTTTTGTAAAACCCTTAAGTTAGATATCTTTATAACCCAAGTATATGTAGACGATATAATGTTTGGCTCAACAAACTCAGAATTTTTACAAGAACTCAAAATTTAAATGGATCAAAACTTTGAAATTAGTCTAGTAGGTAAACTAATATTTTTCTTAGGTTTACAAATTAAACAAACTAATGAAGAAAATTATGTATATCAACAAAAATATACAAAAGAATTGCTTAAAAAATTTTGAAATGGAAAATACTAAGGAAATAAAAACATCAATGACAACTAATATAACATTAAATAGTGATCCAAATAGAAAATCGATTGACCTTAAATACTACAAAAGCGTCATAGGTAGTCTTTTATACTTAACTGCAAGTCCACCCGACATTTTATTTGCAGTTAATATGTGTACAAGATACCAAATTTGTGTTAAAGAATCCCACTTAACTAATGTTGAAAGAATATTTAGATATCTAAAATGCATACTTAATGTAGGAATGTAGTATCTTAGGACAACAAATTTTGAACTTATAGGATTTTCTGAGAGTTAATTGGAGAAAACTCCCCAAATCGAAACTGACCTTTGCATGTAGTTCCCACTTGATAAAATCTTTGCATGCACTCTCTGATAGGATTGATAAGATGATTTTGTATGCTATTTTTTTTATCAATATAAAAGAGCAAAAACTCAGTATACATTATAAAGATTTGAGTATAAATTGTTTAAGATTGAGTACTAATTTAAGAAATTTGAGTATAAAGTTTCGGTGACCTCTCCTGCAAAGATCTTGATGTGATGACCCCTTCATTATGATCTTGATGCAACCTCACATACTCAAATTTCTTCAAATAATACTTAAATTTTTTTAATGTATACTAAAAATTTTACTATATACTGAAATAATGTATACTCAAATTTTTTCAAATAATACTCAAAATTTTAAATAGTACTCGATCTCAAATAATTTATACTCAAATCTTTATAATATTAAATTTTTACTCTTTTATACTGATAAAAAAATAACACACAAAATCATCTTGTCAATCCCATTAGAGAGTGCATGCAAAGATTTTATCAAGTGGGGAATACATGCAAAGGTCAGTTTCGGTTTTGGAGTTTCACCAATTTTCCCATTTTCTGACTCAGATTATATCGGTTGTAAATTGGATAGAAAAAATATAAGTGATGGATGTCAACTCCTTGGACCATCACTTGCTAGCTGGTTTAGTAAAAAAACAACATTACGTTACTTTGTCTACTTTTGAAGTAGAATACATAGTAATGAGTGAATGTGTAACACAATTATTATTGATGATGCTCACATTAAAAGACTTTAACTTAGAAATGGTGTGACATGTATGGGGTTTACCCCAGTAGAAATTGCAAGCCCATATATTAAAAAGAAGTAACTTTATAAAAGTTAATGGAGATGTGGGCTCACTACTAGAAAAAATGCATTCAACAACAGTGAATCACTATTGTCGTATGTCAAATACCACTGTTGTTAAAGGCCATGTTGTTAAAGGGGGGGTCTACGACAACAGTGAATCACTGTTGTCGTTTGGTCTACGACAACAGTTTGACAACAGTTTTCCACTGTTGTCGTATATCACATTCGACAATATTTTGACAACAGTTTTTCACTGTTGTCTTTTATTATATTCGACAACAGTTTTATAACTGTTATCGTATATCAATAACAACAGTTTATCACTGTTGTCGTTTAGGGTTTTCACTGTTATCTTTTAGATGAGTTTTAACAACGGTGTTTAACTGTTATCGTATACCGAATTCACCGTTGTCTTTTATTATATAGCACTGTTGTCGTTTATCTACAACAACAGTTTAGCTTTAAAAAAACATGTTGTGCGCTTGTACTGTTCCACAACAGTTTCATACCAATTTGACAACAAAGATATTTCCATTATATTTTCAATTAAAAGGCAATAATTTAACCTCGAAACAAAAACTATATATATCAAACATCATCAACATATTACAATAAAGATCCACCATAACCTTTCTACAGACGAAACCACAAAAGTATCTTCTGTCCAAAAATCTTTCTACAGACAAAACCACTAAAGTATCTTCTGACCCAAATTACAAGAGTTCAAATTATATATAATTTTGACCAACTAAACTTACAATGAAGTTCAAATCACAAAAATTATAGCTTGGAAGGTCAGATTAATGGTCTTCGAACATGATCACGAACAAGTCCCTGCAGCTTGAAAAAAGAAAACAAACACTCTAATTAGTTATTCTATTAAATGCATATGTCCAATAAAAAATGATCCATGAAGATATGTATCAACAAACAACAAAAATAACAAACTAACAAACAAACAAACAAAAAAGATATGCAAAATCTTATACTATTGGCGTTATTAGTGTTACTCACAAATTTAATAAACACTGTTGGACATCATTAGTGTTACTCACAAGTTTGTTTTCTGCTACTTCCTTCTTATAATAAACACAGTTGATTCTTCGATCAAAAATATACAAGTCAAGGGCATAGCGAGCTAGCTAGTTCAGAGGATGAGATCGAACCCTTCTTCAAAAAGACAAACTCATAATCTTATTATACTAGTTAAACAAAACAAAATAAAAGAAGTGTTCTTCTTCAAGATAAGCATGTTTAGATTCAAGAGAAAAAGATAAACATAAAAATTTAGAGGAAAAAAAGACAACACACATCAACAAAAATAAAAATCTAACCTTATGCATCTAGTAGAAGTCTTCTTCATCAACGGTTAACTGCAAATATAATTGATATTCATTTTATAAGACACTAACATAATGACATATATAATAATAATAGTTAATTAAAAAATTGCATATCATACCAGATGACAAGACCAAGCTATCATTCCTCCAAGTGCATCCTCAAACTTTTGTAAAAGATCATATGACATAATCAAATTTTCTTCCCGTTATTGAACAACTAGAACTTGTATTTCACACCAATTTGGTCCCAACGCCTGCCTTCCTACTTCAGTATTCGGATCCATGCTACGAACAACTCCTTTTGCTACAATTTTTGTCGAATCAAATAGTCTTTTTATCAAGATAGAACATCCAGTCTACATGAAAAATACAAAAATAATAGAGATGTTAAAAATGCTAGAAATCAAACTAATAGAGAAGCATATCTGTGTTTGCTTACCTGAGCAGATCCTTGACCTATTGATGCTTGTTCTGAGAGTTTGTCTTCATCGGGGATACATGAATGTATGCCCTTTTCTGCAAGAAATGCAAACTTAAGTAGGAATATTTCACAGTCAAGCACAATGATGGCTAGATAGTTGATGATCTTTGGGGGACGGTTTTATCTGTGTGGAACTCACTTGAAAAGGAATTATGAGGCACAAAAGAACATAACATTTTGAAAGATTAAAGAAAATAAAAATAAGCGTGGGTAGAATACATGGGCCAATCTATGAACAAGATGGACTGTTACTGATTCATGAAATATTTATTATAAGCAGATTCCTTGGAAGCTTTAGAATTATTATCGGCATTATAGTAAAACAGATGAATTGCCTCATAAACATGTGATGTAGATGGATTTTTAGAAGCAAATCTATTGATTGAGTAGAGCGACATTAATACATTGTACCATAACACAAGTTGATTTTTCAAGCATCAAAGTGAAAAATAAATTTCCAAATAGAGAGAACATGTGATAAGAGTGAGTGGCCAGATCCATCACCCGTCCATAACTAAATATCTGCAAATAATCACGTTTTTGATATAATTGGTCAAAACAAAAAGTACCTTAATTGGTAACATCTGACTGGCCAACTACAACAGCAATACGTCTGTAATGCTGATCAAGGAGTTTCAACAGAGCCCAATATACGAACAAGCATCTTCAACCGGTAAGCAAATAGAGAAGCATATCTGTGTTTGCTTATCTGCTCAGGTAAGCAAACACAGATATGCCAACAAGTTCTATTATTGTTCATGAACATGAGACAAGTTTAGCTCATGAACGCATGAACACAAACAAAGTTAAACTTACTGATGCCCACATTTTGCATAAACTGAAAAGCAAAAGTATTGAAGATAGTTCACTAAATTTCTCCAATGAAGGAAAGTGCTATATTATAAACTTAGTCAGTGTTTGTTCATGGATGTTTGACTCGTTTCATTGAATTATCTAGGAACTTGTATTAATCAAAAGAAAAACTGTGATGCCTAACTTCAAATAGAATAGGAAGCCAACCTGGCCCACTTAAAGGATTAAAACACAACACGGTAAACATTATTCTAACGCATACCTAAAATGATAATCAACTCAGAACCTTAGTTCCACTTTACTGATCTAAGTCAAAACATCCTCAATTCATCCAATACCAAACAACAACAATCCATATCTAAACAAACCATGCACGTAGATTTTCTTTGCTCCCTTATTTTTCGATCTGATAAACCAAGCCACCACAGCAACCTCAGATGAAGTTGCTCCTCTCCAATAAACCCCCAATCCAGATCGACGCAAAGAAGAGAGGAGCTGCAAACAGAGGTTGATTAGGCTCGACATGAGGTAACCATTGAGTGCGACAATCGGTAGAAAACACAACCACGAAAAAGGCAACCGGGGGAAAGAAAGGCAAAACAACCACAACACTAAGCCCCTTACCTAGTTATAGCCGGAGAAAAAGGTCTGAGGCGCCAGTTCCGACAATGGATTGGGCAAGGACGAAGTAAGGGAAATCTCGAAGAATCGCTATGGCGTCGGCACTGGCTCCTGTTGATCGACGATGGCGAGGGGAGTCTCGGTAAGACACCGAGTGGTGATTGTCACGCGCCATAGCCGCCCTTCTCCGACACCCACAACAATTGAAAGGAGGGTGGCTGGCACGGCCGGCGATCGCGCGAGGCTGGGCATCCTAATGCCGATCGCGCAGAAGAGAAGATTGTCGGCGACTTGCTTGCGCGAGGGTGAGGGGGCGGCGCTCCAACCTTGTTCGCATGCGACGAGAGGGGAAAGGGAAGATCGCAAGAAGAGGCGGCGCCCTTCCAGCTGTCTTCACGTGCGCGAAGGGGAAAGGTTTGTCGGCGAGGATGTGCTCGGGCGGAGATGTTAGGTCACGGCAAAGGGACGGGTATTTATAAAAGTTTTATAATATATATATATATATATATATATATATATATATATATATATATATATATATATATATATATATATATATATTAAATCCCGAAATTTAAACTTTTCTTTAAATAATTCCAAATTAATCTTGTGCCCAATCTTAAATATTTTCAGAATTTCAGAAAATTATTCTAGAATTTTCCATATGATTATTTCTATTTCTAACTCTTATTTATGGTATTTATATATATTACATATATATAAATTATTAATATTATTATTATTTATTGGTTTATTCATTTATTATTATTTTGAACCGTATTTTACAAAAAGTTTAGGTTAAAAAAATTAAATAATTTTGATTAATTTATAATGCCATCATGATTAATTTATAATGATATTTATAAAATATGTCAGGATAAAGGATCTAATCAGATATTTTATTTATAAAATTAATATATTTTAATAAGTATCATTATAAATAGTTTATAATGACATTTATTATTAAGTGTCATAAAGTAAATGTCACAATAGGCTTTTTTTTCTTGTAGTGGCGTCATTAGCTAGGGCACGCGATCGAGGAAGAAGAAAAGGTAAGTGAGGAGGCGTCGCCTCCTTGCTTGCGCGATGAAGAAGAAGAGAGCGAGAGGAGTCGAGGCTCACCTCGCGAGGGTGAAAGGAAGCGCCGCTCTCGGGGTTTCCTTGGACTCGGGC
Source organism: Boesenbergia rotunda (assembly GCA_024364735.1). Taxonomy (NCBI): domain Eukaryota; kingdom Viridiplantae; phylum Streptophyta; class Magnoliopsida; order Zingiberales; family Zingiberaceae; genus Boesenbergia; species Boesenbergia rotunda. Next base: position 345,969 of record JAGFNQ010006852.1, on the reverse strand, counting down.
GATGAAGAAGGGGGAGAGGCGTCGACTCGTGGCTGCGAGGGGTTTGTGTGAGAGAAGCGTAAATGGTCGGGGGTTTGGATGGTTGACGGCCGAGGAAGAGAAAAGATTAGGGGTTTGTGCGACGAGAAAAAAGATGATTAAGGATCGAAAAATAAGAGAATGAGGATTCAATAGTTCGTTGTTTTTTGCAGTTGGATATCCACCGTTGATTTTGTTTATTGCTTGAACAGCACAACAATACAACAACAACAGTTTAATATAACTGTTGTCTATTGTCATAATAGACAACAGTTTATCACATCAGTTGTTGTAAATCCCGCCTATAGACAACAGTTATTTTATAACTGTTGTCGTTGAGTATACATATGACAATATTTTGTTATTACTGTTGTCTTTTTACGTATACAGACCAACAACAACAACGGTTAATACTAAAACTGTTGTTAAATTTACATAAGATAACACTTTATCAAAAAACCGTTATCGATTATGTGTTGTTGAATGCAAAAATTCTAGTAGTGGCTATTAATCCCCGCATCTCTTGTATGCTAATCTAGCGCTCTACCATCTAAGCTACATCCCCATTGATACTAATAATTATCAACAATATAGTAGCTATCTTTTGACCTCATTAAGATCGGTCTCAGTTTCTCGGGCTCTACCTTCCTTCCTCTTGGTGTAGGCGTGTAGCAGCTTTGCCTATGGAGAGAGAGACAATTGGGAACAAAACAATTGAGATGGTGCAAGGTATAATGACTCATTTATGATTATTTCTATATTTATTATTATCATAATTATCATAATATATTATCATATTTATTATAATATTTTTCATATACTATTTTGACAATCTATTTAAATAGGCGTGTTGGACTATGATAATTAATAGAAAAAATTATTTGTCTCTTTATTCTTTCTTTCGTTTTCTTTTTCTTATGTGTTTTCTATTTCTCTGGCTCACGTACCGGCACTTTTCCATGCATTACTTTTCCATCGACACCTGCCCCTTCTCTTTCTTCCCCCTCTCAATACCAGCAATAACATATTGCTCTATAGCTCATGGTTTCTTTTTCTCCCTTTTGAAGCAACAACATCCCATTGTCGTGCATCGATCTTCAACAGCTAACTTTCTTCTTTTGTCTTCCTCTTCTTTATAACTCCTCTTATTATTCTTCCTCTTTCCTTTTTCACGTTTTCTCATTGAATACCACCACCACCTCCTTCCTCGTCTAAGTGTCAACCCCCATCTCTTCCTCCTATCTCCTCACATTTTTCTCTTAACCAATAGTAGCAAGTTCGACCTTCCTCTGGCCAATAGAAGTCCGACATCTTCCTAGTAGAAAGTTTCTTCCCTTTGTTTCAACCAACATCAGTAATTTCTTCTTTCGTTTCTTTTCTTTCCCAGCCACCAATATGGATTAGTTTTTCTAATCTCTTCCCTTCCTCCTAAATTTCTCTTTTATTTTAAAATTAGCACTTCTTCCAAAACCAGTAGCATCAATTATCTTTCCCTGAAGATCCTGCATTATCAAATCAATCTCCACCCTCCTCTTGACAATTACATCTTAACCGAGAGCATTTTCTCTTTCCATTCCTCCTAATACAATTCCATCTATTCCTAGAACTTGGATTCTGGTGTGATTTATCGTGTTCCACCATAGCATGATATTCGCATGGAAGCTTCATTGTATCATGATCCTAATATGGTGCCAAAAATAATAATAATAATAATAGCTCAAGATCCTATGACATGACCTATTCTACTCCAAAAAAACATTAAAGTTGGCCCTTATTATTATTTTTTTTTCAAAAAAAAAAATCTTTCCATGTTTTATCTTTTTCACCCTATAACAACTTTTTCATGCTAATTGTCTCTTTTTTTTTTTATTTTTCTTTATGAGTCTGCCTCCTCCTCCCTTATTGTTCTCTTTCTTTTTTGTCCCCACAAGATAGAATGACTAATACATGCAGCATTATCATCTTGAGGTATGAAAGCTAAAACTTGACAAAGATAATGTATCCGCTCTCCTTATATGTTAGTCACAACATTCGAACTAGTAAACCAAGTATTGCCTCTTTTTAGTCATCTTCTGACATGCCAAATATCAAAAAAAAATTCTAGATTTTGCTTAGCATATAATAGTGGATTTTCTTTCTCTACTCCAGCATATTCAGTTACTAATATGTAGCCTTCTTTCTCTACTATTCTTTCTCCACAACAAATCAAATTACAGCCTTTAAAAAAACTCCTTATCTCCTTTTAATTGTTGTCTTCTTTCAAAGTTCAATAGATCCATCGTATTGTTAATCGTACTAATAATCTTTACTATAGAAGATTTGATTGGTTTTTGATAACTTTGTCGGGGGTAATAGTGACAAAAATATCAATTCAACAGATTTAGAAATTGATTTCAATTATTAATGATTTATCATGTTTGAATTATAATTCAAATTATATTTATCGTTGTTTCTATATTTATTATTATTATAATTATCGTAATATGTTAACATATTTATCATAATATTTTTAAATATATTATCTTGACCATCTATATAAATAGGTGAGTTAACCTATGATAATTAATTAATAAAAAAATTATCTTTTCATTATTTATTCTTCCTTTCGTATGTCAGCAAGCCCATGTCTTATAAAAAAATAACATTGTAATCATTAATAAAGATACGGATATCGATCCCCATTTATCTTTAATTTGTTTATTTGTTCTTTCTTTTATACGACTGCAAGTTCATGTCTCAACATCTTTTCTTTAAAAAAAATTAATGGAGATGCAAAATATCTGGAACTGGAACTAGGTCTTGTAACTTTGCATTTTTAGATAGTTACAAGTGCAAGAATGAGTTATTTATGATTTCAATTTTAAATGGTTGTAATTTGCTGGATATATTTGTGAGTCTTGACAAAAAATGTGCGGAGGTTACTCCCGAATCTATGATTCTACAATACATAGCGCCATAACATAAGATGTACATGACTTTGAATGACGATGATGATATCCTGAATATGATACATCTTCATATGTGTTTGAAGCTCAATATGATCGATTTGAGGGTAGAGAGTAGAAATGCATATATTGACAACCTAAATTTTGAGAGGTAAAATATATTATATCCCTGTTTATATTTTGGTTTTAATAATATGTTATGTTACTTCTAGCATAAGTGCATATGATATGGTTTATTTGACACTATTAATCTTATTTAAATTCAATATCTTTCATTATGTATGTATGGTATGTACTTATTTTATACTTATTTGTGTTTGGTACATCTTAATAATTTTGTATCAAACTGGTAAGGGTTGAGAAGGAACACACACAATCTAGGAGTGATGAGGAGATTGAACAAACCTTATTGCCGAATACTATAGATGCTTGGATTAATTGTATTCATGGTGAAGGGCAAACATTCAAGGATGCTGCTGATTTTAGAAGATGTGTTAAAAACTATGTTGTTGCTACAAGACGCTCATTTTTATATAGAAAAAATGACAGTGAGAAAGTTATTGCTATTTGTAGCGAGAGGAGTTGTGGATTGAGAATTTATGCTTTAAAATATAAAATAGATAGTATATTTGGGATCCGAAAATGTAACCTGCAGCATATATGTGGTGAGAATAATCTACGTACTAGAGAACATCCTAAAGCTGATGCAACTTGAATCGCTAATGTGGTGAAAGATAAATTGAGAGAAGAGTCCGCTTATCACCCTTGTACAATTCAAAAAGACTTGGAATGAGATTATGGGGTAGAGTTAGACTATCGCAAAGTGTAGAAAGACAAGGAATTAACGATGCATGATATTCATGGTACAGAGAGGAGATGCTACGATAGGTTAAGATGATATTGCCATGCTATTCGAGAAACAAATCCTGACAGTATTACTGAGTGTGAGGTTGATCCCGTAACTAATAAATTTAAACGACTATTCATTTGTTTTCATGTATGTGCAGTTGGTTTTGTTACTGGTTGTAGGTCGTTGTTTTTTTGGATGAGACTCATATAAAGAATAAATATAAAGGTAGTATCCTAGTTGTTGTGTCGAAGGATGCTAACGATGATCTTTTCACAATTGCTTATTCGGTAGTTGATGTAGAGAATGATGATAATTAGGAATGATTTTATTATCTTTTGAGAAGTGTCCTACTTTCATATCAAAGTATTCCATTCAATAAGTTCACATTTTTCTCCGATAGACACCCTGGGATTATGAAGATAGTTAAGCAACTATTTGTGGATAGTCACCATGCGTATTGTTTGAGGCATTTAGTGGATAATTTTGTGAATCAGGTAATTAAAACCTACTTTTGTTTTGAATTTTAATTTTAATTTTATTTTAATACATGTTTTGAATCAAAAAAGATTTTTTTTGTCATTATAGGTATTGCGATGTTATCCAAAACATAACAAAAAATACTGGTCTTCGGTATTCAAGAAAGCTGCATATGCTCCATCTTTGCAGGAGTATAAACAACATATAAAAATATCATAGACTCCATGTCACTTGCCATAGGATTTATTGTACATTCCCAACCACAAAGTTGGGCAAATGCTTTATTTCTTGGTGATAGATGGGGTGTTATGAATAATAACATGGTCGAGTGTTGGTATAATTGGGTTAAACCAGCTCGTTATCTCCCTATTGTGGCTATGGTGGATCATACGCATACAAATCATGAACATAATGCATCGACGACGTGAATCAACAATGGTGATGGTTAAGGAATTAAGTCCCAAAAAGGAGAAGGCTATTGCTAGTGTTTATCTTGAATCCCAAAATTTGAGAGTGCACCGGTCATGTAATTGGAGGGTTGAGGTAGTTGATGGGAAAAAATCCTTTGCTGTTGATATAATTGATAAGAGTTGTTCGTGTAGAGCTTGACAGATCAATAAGCTTCTATGCAAGCATGCTTGTGCTGCCATTGAGTCGAAGTCATTGTCGTTGTATGAATTCTGTGATCAGTATTTCAAGATTGGAATGTATCACCAAGCATACAAAGGAATTATTAATCCAATCACAACTTTTGACATTAATGAGTCAAATCTTGATGAAGAAAATATAATTAATGCTCCAGATGTTCGCAGTCAGCCAGGTCATAGAAGGACTAAGAGAATATCATCACAAGTTGAAACACGTGTGTCAAAGTATAGTCGTTGTCATAAGAAAGACCACAACAAACGCAGCTACAAAGAAACTATAAACTAGCTGTTATTCTCAAAATTATGTATGTTTGATTTGTTTGTAAACACTTGGTTTATTTTTGCAATCATACTCTATAATTTGTATGGGTAGTCTGATATTTTTTAATATACACTTTCGCAGGAAAAAGAGATTGCTAGAAGGGGAATCAAGCAGGGTCTTACGTTCGAGAAAGCAGACATGTTTGAGTAGCAGCATTGGTGATTTACGTATTGGTTCTGGTTGAATGACAACACCTTTGATGGCTCTGTTTTTGAAAAAATTGTGCAATATGTTTATGAACTTTGTATCATGTGTCTAGTTGTGTGGTGGAAACTAATGGTTGTATTTATGATTTATGTGACGTTGTATCATATATCAGTTATTATTATGCTTATGAACTTTGTTAGGTACTTTACAATATATTCAATTTGCTTTGGTTGCATTTGTGAGTTTCATGGACAAATTCTGCTAGAAACTTGAGTACAAATTTTGATAAATAAGGTATATGTTATGTTTGATGGTTCTGTTTTGTACAAGAATTGGTTTGTCTGAAGTTGATGTGTAGTTGTTATAGTATATACTATAGTTGTGGAGTGTAAACTTATGGTTGTATTTATAGTTTATGTGACTTTGTATCATGTGTTAGTTATTATTATGTTTATGAACTTTGTTAGGTACTTTGCAATATGCTCAATTTATTTTGGTTGAATTTGTGAGTTTCAGGGACAAATTCTGCCAAAAACTTGAGTACAAATTTTGATAAATAAGGTATATGTTATGTTTGATGGATCTGTTTTGTATAAGAATTGGTTTATCTGAAGTTGATGTGTAGTTGTTATAGTATATACTATAGTTGTGGAGTGAAACTTATGGTTGTGTTTATAGTTTATGTGACTTTGTATCATGTGTTAGTGCCATAATACCCCCAATAACAAAGTGGCTAAATGTCCCAAAACAAACTCACCAACACTAATTAATGCATAACTTGCGTCCCAATATACCTGTAAGTTTGAATACCTCATTCGTGGCAATATATACTTGAATCTGAGTCAATTATGCTTGATTTTTTGAGCCATTGAGAACTAAAGAGGGAGTCTCGTACCTGAATACTCAAATTGTGGCCAAGTATACTCAATTGGTCACACACATACTTGAGTTTGGATATTTCGTACCTAATAATGCGGATTATGTATCCTAATCAATTATGTCAAGCACTTATTAGAGCAGTAGTGTCATTAACCTTAATCCATATTATATTATCAATGAAATAGGGAAATATATCCCAAACAGACTCACCCACACTAATAAATGCAAAACTTGCATCCCAATGTACCTGAATATTTGAAAATAGTACTTTATTTATGGTGATATATATTTGAATCTGAGTCAATTGTGCTTGATTTTTTGAGTCATTGAGAACTAAATTTTAAATCCATAAATTACACTGTATTTTTTCATAATCTTCATATAAATATTACTTCTTGTCTCCTTACACTACAAGAAGATTGACGATTACCGACGGAATTACCGACGGAAATTCATTCCGTTGGTATTTTCCTGATAGAATGTCAATTCCGTCGGAATATACTGACGGAATAAATTTTCCGTCGGTAACCGTCCGAAATTTCCGACAGAACGGGCCCTTCATCGGAAATTTTCGACGGAATAAAGCTTCTGTCGGAAATTTCCGACGGAAGTTAAATTCCGTCGGAAGTGGAAATTTTTTTCGAAAAAAATTTGTATTTAATTTCTGACGGAAAAGTTTTTCCGTCGGAAATTTCTGACGGAACAGTTCTTTCGTCGAAAATTTTCGACGGGAAAACTTTTCCGTCGGAAAAGAAAATTTTTTCGAAAAAATTTTGTATTTGATTCCCGACGGAAGCCGTCTTTCGTCGGAAATTCCCGACGGAAGAGAGCTTCCGTCGGAAATTCCCCGAGGAAATTTTTGGAAAAAAATTGTATTTACTTTCCGACGGAACAGGTGTTCCGTTGGAAATTTCCGACGGAAGCTCTCTTCCGTCGGTAGAGTAAATTTTTTTAAAAAAATTTTGTATTTAATTTCCGACGGAACTGTGTTTCCGTCGGAAATTTTCGACGGATCAGTGATTGCCGTCGAAAATTTCCGACGGAACAGGGATTCCGTAGGAAATTTCCGACGGAACAGTGCTTTCCGTTAGAAATTTCTGACGGAATCCCTGTTCCGTCGGAGACGTGGTTTCGACGGCTAACGAAAGTGCCCTAAATATTCACAATCGATTTTCCGACGGAATTAGATCCGTCGGTGACCATGGGTAAAATTAGGTCACAGTCGATTTTCCCCTCACGCACGCGTATTCTTCTCCTCGCTCGCGTCGGCGCCGCTCGATCCTCCTCCTCGTCTCGTCGGTAAGCGCCTCTTCGTCCATCATCCTCCTCGTTGGGAAGCGTCGTCGACGTCCCATGGTCTCGCCGCCGGCCCAGGAGAGGCGCTGCTGGCCGCAGGGGTTCGGCGCAGGTCCTGTGCCCACGCTGCCGCGCCCCTGCTGCCTGGGGCACGCCGGCGTGCCCCTTCATGCCCCTGCGGCCTGGGGCACGCCGGCGGCCCTGGGGGCAAGCCGGCGGCCCTCGGGGCACGCCGGCGCCCCTGGGGGCACGGCGGCGCCCCTGCGGGCACGCCGACGCCCCTGGGTGCACGATGGCGCCCCTTGGGTGCACGGCGGCACCCCTGGGGGCACGATGGCACCCCTGGGTGCACGGCGGCGCCCCTGGGGGCACGGCGGCGCCCCTGGGGGCACGGCGTCGCCCCTGGGGGCACGGCGGCGCCCCTGGGGGCACTCCGGCGGCCGTAGGGGCACGCCGGTGCCACCGCTGGGGCACGCCGGCGCCACCCCTGGGGCACGCCGGCGCCACCCCTGGGGACTCGCCGGCGTGCCCCTGCGGCCAAGGGCCACGCCGGCCCCCTACCCTGGCTGGCAGATGGTTAGCCGGCGTGCCAATTGGCACTCCGCAACCCCGGCAGGCCCAATTGGGCCTGCCGGAAGGCCAGCGGCCCATTTTGCCCGCTGCTTGGCCATTTGGGCCGGCAGCCCATTGGGATGGTGCCGTGTCCGTTCGTATCTCAGGCGGTTGTTGTAGTAATTTGGCTTCCGGCTGGCCAAGTCGTTACGTTAATACTCTATTACTTGTTATTAATATTATTTTATTTGTACTTATATAGGTAACTGCAGTTGTTGCTTCCCTTCCAGACGTGCACTTGATTTAAGGTATATATTTTATTTTTAGTTTGGTTGCAATGCTTACATTATGTGTTAGATTGATCTTACTTAGATTTTTGTTATTAATTAAATTTATTTTTGTTATTATTATCTGGTGTAAATTAGTAATTTATTATAAATGGTTTTACTTAGATTGATCTTACTAGTACGTGTTCTCACTGTTTATATACATTGATCTTACTTGTTATCTTGCTAGTTGTTACCTTGGTAGTTTATTTATGACATGTAATTAAAATTAAATTTTGATATAGGTTTAATTTAATTTTATTTGTTTGATATTCTCATCCTATAACTGAATTACTCTTTATTAGGCAAAAATGTATATGAACAAAGCTTGGATGTACAATCGATTAGATAAGGGATTTATCAGAGATTATTTTATTTCTGAGTTAGAAACTTTTATGAACTTTGTTAAAAGTCATCCTGAATGTTTGAATGGTTCGGAATTACGATGTCCGTATAATCACAAAAAATGCAGAAACAGAGCTTTTCGTGATGAGGACACTGTAAGAGTTCATATATGTAGAAATGAGTTTGTGCCAAATTATTATAATTGGTATTGTCACGAAGAACCTTATGTGTACGAACCAATTGGGGCCTTCTGCTCGTTCAACATCTGATATAAATGTTGTTGCACCTGATACAACAACTAATATTGGAATGCAAACAATGGTTGAGGATGCAATCAATGTTGTTCAATTTTCTCATGTAGATGATATACCAACACAAGAATATCAACAATTATCTGAAATGATAAAGGCCAGTGAAAGAGAATTGTGGGTAGGCATTCCTTCTGGTCATTCGCAACTTTCAGCTACTGCAAGATTATTAAATTTGAAAGTAGAACATCATTTTTCAGAAAGATGCTACGATGACATATGTCAATTGATGTCTGAGTTGCTTCCTGCTGATTGTTGGGATCGGGTGCATATTGACAAGGATACGGGTTCGTAATTTTAAAATTTAATTACGTGCAGCGGAAAAATTAGCATAAAATAATTTCCTAAATTATTTTAACCACGTATCTAGCATGCAACCTTATGATGTGTGGACATGATCATAAATTAAAACTTTACGGAAAAGTAAACTAATTTACTTTGTACCTCGCGTAACTCGAAGTAAGGGACGAGATCTAACCGTAGCGTCCCTTGGAAGCTCCGCCTCTATTCGCGTCCACGCTGAGTTCTCTTCGGGATGACTTCGCAAAGTCACGAGTTTTGTGCCGACGAGAACTACTAGATTCTCTAAAGGCACAACTAGAAGAACAAGAGAAAAGATAGGAAACTAACCATCAAGAGACGGAATCTAAATTCCGAGAAGGAAGGAGATGTGATCCGCTTCTTCTTCTCCGAGGTCGTCTTGGTGGATGAAGCTCACGCCCACCTTGGGAGTTGCGCCGGCCCTAGGGGAGGAGAGAGAGCCGACCCTAGAGAGAGAGGGGCGCCGGCCCTAGAGAGATAGAGAGGCGTGTAGAGAGAGAGAGAGAGCAACTAATCTCTTCATTAATTGATTGGGAATTCAAGGCTTGCCTTTGGTTCCTTATATAGTTGCATCTCCCTTGCCAAGTCACCTTTTTAACGAAATTTTTTCATAAGAAATTTATCCTATAAATTCTCTTATTAATTATTCCGTTTAAGCCAAGTTTTATTATAACTAACTTTATAATAAAACAAATACTTCTTCTCCTTTTATTATGGAATAAATTTTATAAATTTTTCTTATCATGGAAAAATCAATTCACAATTGATAAAATTAAACCATTTAAAGTTTATTTTAATTTCCATAAAAAGAATAAATTTATTATATAAATTTTCTTATCATGGAAAAATCAATTCATAATTGATTTTGCAAAATAAAATAAACCAATCCATGGTTCATTTTAATTTCCATAAAAAGAATAAATTTATATAAATTTTCTTATCATGGAAAATCAATTCATAATTGATTTTATAAATAAATAAACCATTTAAAGTTTATTTAATTTTCATGAAATAAATTTATTTACATAAATTTATTTATCCATAATTTATAAAATAAATCGCGCTAGATTTATTTTATTAATTAAACCAAATAAATTGGTTTCTCCCCATTTATATGGCCGGCCAAACCAAAGGGGTTTGGCACCCTCTTTGGCCGGCCAAACCGAGCCGAACCCATCGCGAATTAAACTCATTTAATTCGCCCAATAAGCCTTCAAAAGACTTAGCCATTTTTAGCTTCCGTTGCGCCTCTGATAAATTCAGATTCGACTTATTTCTCTTGATCGGAAAATCTAATTTTCAACTCGTTTTAAATCCCTCGGATTACTCGTAGTGCGTGTGACTAAATAGGCTTTCGATTTATGTTGGCCGTCTATAATCAACTAATTATAGAACGATCATGAGTGGCACCTAGTAGTACATCATGACCCCCAATTAATCGAAAGATCAACGGTTGACCTCAGAAGTAATTCTGAAACCCTTCAGCAGCTCTAATGAATCGTGCCTCATTCCCTTCACCATCTTATACCCACTTGGTTCAGGACATGGTCTGTTTGTGTCAGTCCCCACTAGACTGACTACGTCACACCTAGCCCAAGTAGTGTCTTTCTCGTCCTTTGGATTTCTAATTACTCTCATGTATTTTAGAGACTCGCACTCTAAACATGATATGCTCTGGCCAGAGGCTTTGAGTAACAATCCGACGATAGGCCTGTGTATACATCTCCTCGCAAGGAGTGGTGAATCCTTTGTAGGCTGTTCAAACATCTTCGGGCACTTCGGATTATACCCAATCATCTTGGGTCCACACCTCCTTGGAGATGCTTGCTTAAGATGTTAAAGTATAAGTCTCCATGACCAAGATGACTTGAACACCGCAAGTCAAAGGAACATCGCACTTAAGCTGCAGTAAGAACTTCATTGACATATCTATATAGATAACCATATAAAGTCTTATAGCTAGTCACTCCAATGAACTAGTTCCCTTAACTAGCATCCATGTTTATCTCTGGACATCCCAATGTCACCAGCCAGTGAGAATCAGCTAATTAGAGAATAACCCATGCTAGTCTCAACAGAATTGATAGTGTCCGTATTTATCAATTCATCGACTAGGGATATTTTCAATACTTCACATTTGCACATTTAGAGATAATCACTAGTTGTGATCCCATCACAAATTCTCTTATGCTGTGAGTTGTATTGCGGACATTCAGTAGATGAGTTTAAGATCCCAATCAAATACACAAACATGTATACTCAAATAGTGAATTATCATTTATTAAAATAAATGTTTACAATCATAAGGCGATTACCTTAGTACACTTCTCTCATATCACTAACAAACTCCCACTTGGCCTAATGCCAATCGCTACGGTATCCAATACCACAGGCTCTAACATGACCCTCAAACTTGCTCTGAGGCAAGACCTTAGTTAAAGGATCCGCTAAATTCCTTTCAGTGGGAATTTTCTCAATTTGTATATCATTCCTAATTATAATCTCTCTGATCAGATGATAGCGGCGAAGCACGTGTTTGGATCGCTGATGAGACCTTGGTTCCTTTGCTTGTGCAATAGCTCCATTGTTGTCGCAGTAAACCGGCACTGCTTCATCAATGGTTGGAACCACGCCAAGTTCGGAGACGAACTTCTTGATCCAGACTGCTTCCTTTGCTGCTTCCGAAGCTGCGATGTATTCCGCTTTCGTGGTAGAATCCGCTACGATGTCTTGTTTGGAACTTTTCCAACTTACTGCGCCTCCATTCAAAGTAAATACGTATCCAGACTGAGATTTGGAGTCATCCTTATCTGTCTGGAAACTGGCATCTGTATACCCACGTATTACCATATCTCCTTCTCCATATATTAGGAACACATCCTTAGTTCTTCTTAAGTACTTAAGGATTGTCTTAACAACCGCCCAATGATCCATTCCTGGATCCGACTGGTATCTGCTCGTGATGCTCAAAGCATACGATACATCGGGCCTAGTACACAACATAGCATACATGATAGATCCTATCGCGGATGCATAGGGAATCTTATTCATGCAAATCCTCTCGTCTTCTGTGCGCGGACACATAGACTTTGAAAGGTTGATCCCATGCCTGATGGGAAGGTAACCTTTCTTGGATTCCGACATACTAAACCTTTTTAGCACTCGGTCTATATATGTAGACTGCGAAAGACCAAACAACCGTTTTGATATATCTCTATAGATTCTAATCCCAAGGATATAGGTTGCTTCTCCCAGGTCTTTCATGGAGAAAGTTTTGGACAACCAAATTTTAACTGTCTGTAAAATTGATATGTCGTTTCCTATAAGTAATATGTCATCGACATATAACACTAGGAATACGACTGCACTCCCACTAACCTTCTTGTACACACAAAGTTCGTCTGGATTTTGTGAGAAATCAAACTTTTTGATTGTCTCATCAAAACGGATGTTCCAACTCCTAGATGCTTGCTTCAGTCCATATATGGATCGTCGAAGCTTGCATACTTTGGTTTTGTCAACCGATGTGAAACCTTCAGGTTGTATCATGTATACATCCTCAAGTAGGTTTCCGTTAAGGAAAGTTGTTTTCACATCCATTTGTCATATCTCATAATCATAATGAGCTGCTATGGCTAGGAGCATCCGAATGGATTTAAGCATAGCTACTGGCGAATAGGTTTCGTCATAGTCAATTCCTTGTTTCTGACGATATCCTTTTGCCACTAATCTAGCCTTAAAGGTAACTACATTACCTTCCATGTCGGTTTTCTTCTTGAAAACCCAATTGCACCCTATGGGCTTAATCCCTTCAGGTGGGTTAACCAAGTCCCATACTTGATTTTCGTACATGGAATCCATTTCCGACTTCATGGCCTCAAGCCATTTGTCCCTTTCTGAACTTTTCAGAACATCTTCATAACTGATAGGTTCGTCATCGCATATGAGTAACACGTCGTTCGATTCACTTACGAGAAATCCGTATCTCTCTGGAATATTGCGTTCCTATCAGATCTACGAAGAGGTAGTGTAGTTTTAGGTTCAACTGATAGCTCATCATTATGAGTTATTGGTTGTGGGTCTAGACTAGGTGTCTCTGTAATGTCTATTGGAGTTTCTTGAACTTCATCAAGTTTAATGCCACTCCCACTGTTTTCTTGTAAAAGAAATTCTTTTTCCAGAAATACAGCATGCCTTGAAACAAACACCTTTTGTTCCAAGGGATGATAGAATTGGTAACCCTTCGTTTCCTTAGGGTATCCAATAAATAGACATTTATCAGACTTAGCATCCTATTTGTCTGATACAATCCGCTTCACATAAGCAGGACAACCCCATATCTTAAGGTGAGTTAAGTGGGGTTTCTTACTATTCCATGTCTCATATGGAGTAGTAGAGACTACCTTGGTCGGGACTCTGTTTAGCAAGTAAACAGCTGTCCTTAGTGCATAGCCCCAAAAGGATTTTGGAAGAGTTGCATGATTCATCATTGACCTAACCATGTCCATCAAGGTTCGGTTGCGCCTCTCAGATACACCATCATGCTGTGGTGTATACGGCGGAGTCCATTGGGACAATATTCCATTATCCTTAAGATAATCTTGAAACTCTTGACTTAAGTATTCACCACCCCGATCGGATCGAAGTATCTTAATACTTTTGTCAAGTTGTTTCTCTACTTCATTTCTGAACTCTTTGAATTTCTCAAAGGCTTCAGATTTGTGTTTCATCAAGAACACATACCCGAATCATGAGTGATCATCGATAAAGGTGATGAAGTAGCTATAGCCTCCTTGTGCAAGAGTTGACATTGGTCCACATACATCAGTATGTATTAGACCAAGCAATTCTCCCACTGGATTACCTTTTCCGGAAAAGGGTAATTTGGTCATCTTGCCTTTTAAGCATGATTCGCATGTATCAAATGAATCGGGTTCAAATGATTCCAAAATTTCACATCGGTGTAATTTGGTCATGCGTTTCTTACTTACATGGCCAAGACGACAATGCCACGTGTAGTAGTCTATTCGATTATCTATTCTAGCACGTTTGTTGCTAACTTCGATATTGAAAACGTTACTGGATAAATCTAACGTGTAGATACCATTGCACAAAGTTCCATTCCCATAAAGAACGCCATTTAAAGTTATGTAACAACAATTGTTACTAAAAGTTAAATGATAACCCTTTTCATTCAAACATGAAATAGATACAATGTTCTTTATTAACGAAGGAACGAAATAACAATTATCCAATTCTAAGACACGTCCAGTAGGGAGCTTTAGCAAATATGTTCCAATGGCAACAGCAGCAATCTTTGCTCCATTTCCAACTTGCAAATTCGCTTCTCCTTTGACGAGTCTTCTTCTATTCCTTAGCCCCTGTATGTCATTACATATATGTGAGCTACACCCAGTATCAAGTACCCAGGTGTTTGAGGAAATAGAGTGACATTCAATAACGAAGATACTTGAAGAGGATGGGGCATCGGATGCCTTCTCTTTCAAGGACTCAAGATAAACCTTGTAGTTTCTTCACCAGTGACCCTCCTTGCCATAGTGATGACAAGTGTCTTTTAGGGTATTTTCAGTCTTTTTGGCCTTTTTCTTCTTTCCCTTATTCTGTTCTTTGGCCTTCCTCTTAGAACCTTTCTTCGAGGAACCAACTAATAGTACCGTCTTTTGATCCTGCTTCACAGAAGGCTCTATAGTCTTCAGCCGGTTGAGCAATATAGGAAACTGGTCTGGAGTTGCATTTTCAGGAGGACGGTTGGGAAGTTGATCTTCAAGGACATAAGCAAGCTTCTCTGCCTTGAGGACTATCCTCAGGTTTCGAAGCCAGTCCATGAAGTTTGGCCCAGTCAGTTTATTGGTGTCCAAAATGGAACGCAAATTCAGAGAAGACATGATCGAGTGATTATCCTAGAAATACAAATTGAGCTTATGTGAGAAGAATGATAAAGAATGTATCAATATACATTAATTAAAAATCCTATTTATTTATCAAATTGAATAACCCTTTTTATCAATTCGGGAGATTGTAGGAGCATCTCCAAATAGGTTGATATCCAACCATAGATAAGAGCAACCATGGCTGTGGCCATCAAGTTTTTCTTAGCTATGAAGGTAGGTAATTATACCAATTACATATCACATATATGTAACTATCACTTTATGCTATCAACTAATTGAATGTTTGCATAAATCATTGGGTTGTTAACTCATTAACAAGTATGCATCAATATACATAGCACCCAACTGCACCTCTCTTTACATCGACCTTGGCTGTGGCACAACATATCGATGCTCCAAGATTAAGGCTGACCCATTAATCAAGAAATAGTTTTAATATGGTTGGAGCTCATTCAACCGCTTAGTCAGGCTTGGATGTGTCCAACAACCAAAACTAATGATTGACCTCTGACTCCGACTATATTATTCATAAACTAATTCCATGGTTTGAACATGTTGAGGTTCAAGCCGGGCATGGATGTGTCCATCAACCCAAACGAGAAACAAAACTCCAGTTCTAACCATATTAATGGAAGGTGTTAGCCTTAATATTTTGTAAGGGGTTTTGGGTCTCATCCTTTACTTTTAAAGCACATTCATGACATAGAATTATGTCATGACTAACGATTTCCTTAATAAAGTATGTATGTGACTTAATTTATCAAGTCTCATTAATTGAATTAGGAACCGGATTTCCTAATTCTAATTTCATACTTTATTAAAGGAATTGTTTTGGGAAACAATTTCCTAAATTGTCATAATCAATTTCGGAAATAATATGTTTAAGACTTTGATTTCTCTAAATCAAATCTTATTAAATTAAGAGAGAGATTCCCTTAATTCAACCACATATTATTTTCATGAAAATCTCTTTTAAGAAACTCTATAGGAAACTATTTTCCTAATTAATTTTGGAGACAACAATATGTAAGAGCATCACCTCTTAAATCATATTTTATTCATGGATTTAATTAATTACAACAAATCGATTTCTAAGGGTGGCTCCCCGAGGCTTAGATACCCAAAGAAAAATAATTTGTTGTAAATCCAATTTGGACGGCTCCCCGAGGCTCAATCCAAATCAAACATGACAATTTCAATTAAAATTGGTAAATTAAATTACAACAACTAACTTTAAATTGGACGGCTCCCCGAGGCTCAATCCAAAATAAAGAATTTTGTTGTCAATTTAAAACCTAATTCAAATTTAATTGTCAACTAACTGTCCATAAATTTGTCTAGACTTTCTTGAAAGAAAGTGCCCAAAATTGCGAGATTTCATAAATAGGTTTTCAGAATAATTGTAAGTTTCTGGTACAAAGAAAACTTATATATTTCCAAAATTAGAAAAATTTCCAAATTTGGAAAGTTTCCAAAGATGGGAAGTTTTCATAATTATTATAAAATTTCAGAAACTAGAAAATTTCAAAAGTTTGCGAAATTTCATGAGGATTTCCAAACTTAGAAATTCCTAAATCTAAAATTTATTATAATTTGAAAGTTTCCATAATTGAAATTTTTTTCCAAAATTGAGATCATGACAATTTTCCGCAAAACAATTATATGATTATGTCGAACACTAACCGGCTCTGATACCACTGATGGGACCGGGTGCATATTGACAAGGATACGGGTTCGTAATTTTAAAATTTAATTACGTGCAGCGGAAAAATTAGCATAAAATGATTTCCTAAATTATTTTAACCACGTATCTAGCATGCAACCTTATGATGTGTGGACATGATCATAAATTAAAACTTTGCAGAAAAGTAAACTAATTTACTTTGTACCTCGCGTAACTCGAAGTAAGGGACGAGATCCAACCGTAGCGTCCCTTGGAAGCTCCGCCTCTATTCGCGTCCACGCTGAGTTCTCTTCGGGATGACTTCGCAAAGTCACGAGTTTTGTGCCGACGAGAACTACTAGATTCTCTAAAGACACAACTAGAAGAACAAGAGAAAAGATAGGAAACTAACCACCAAGAGACGGAATCTAAATTCCGAGAAGGAAGGAGATGTGATCCGCTTCTTCTTCTCCGAGGTCGTCTTGGTGGATGAAGCTCACGCCCACCTTGGGAGTTGCACCGGCCCTAGGGGAGGAGAGAGAGCCGACCCTAGAGAGAGAGGGGCGCCGGCCCTAGAGAGATAGAGAGGCGTGTAGAGAGAGAGAGAGAGGGAGCAACTAATCTCTTCATTAATTGATTGGGAATTCAAGGCTTGCCTTTGGTTCCTTATATAGTTGCTTCTCCCTTGCCAGGTCTCCTTTTTAATGAAATTTTTTCATAAGAAATTTATCCTATAAATTCTCTTATTAATTATTCCGTTTAAGCCAAGTTTTATTATAACTAACTTTATAATAAAACAAATACTTCTTCTCCTTTTATTATGGAATAAATTTTATAAATTTTTTTTATCATGGAAAAATCAATTCACAATTGATAAAATTAAACCATTTAAAGTTTATTTTAATTTCCATAAAAAGAATAAATTTATTATATAAATTTTTCTTATCATGGAAAAAATCAATTCATAATTGATTTTGCAAAATAAAATAAACCAATCCATGGTTCATTTTAATTTCCATAAAAAGAATAAATTTATTATATAAATTTTTCTTATCATGGAAAAATCAATTCATAATTGATTTTATAAAATAAAATAAACCATTTAAAGTTTATTTTAATTTCCATGAAAATAAATTTATTTACATAAATTTATTTATCCATAATTTTATAAAACAAATCGCGCTAGATTTATTTTATTAATTAAACCAAATAAATTGGTTTCTCCCCATTTATATGGCCGGCCGAACCAAAGGGGTTTGGCACCCTCTTTGGCCGGCCAAACCGAGCCGAACCCATCGCGAATTAAACTCATTTAATTCGCCCAATAAGCCTTCAAAAGACTTAGCCATTTTTAGCTTCCGTTGCGCCTCTGATAAATTCAGATTCGACTTATTTCTCTTGATCGGAAAATCTAATTTTTAACTCGTTTTAAATCCCTCGGATTACTCGTAGTGCGTGTGACTAAATAGGCTTTCGATTTATGTTGGTCGTCTATAATCAACTAATTATAGAACGATCATGAGTGGCACCTAGTAGTACATCATGACCCCCAATTAATCGAAAGATCAACGGTTGACCTCAGAAGTAATTCTGAAACCCTTCAGCAGCTCTAATGAATCGTGCCTCATTCCCTTCACCATCTTATACCCACTTGGTTCAGGACATGATCTGTTTGTGTCAGTCCCCACTAGACTGACTACGTCACACCTAGCCCAAGTAGTGTCTTTCTCGTCCTTTGGATTTCTAATTACTCTCATGTATTTTAGAGACTCGCACTCTAAACATGATATGCTCTGGCCAGAGGCTTTGAGTAACAATCCGACGATAGGCCTGGGTATACATCTCCTCGCAAGGAGTGGTGAATCCTTTGTAGGCTGTTCAAACATCTTC
Organism: Boesenbergia rotunda; assembly: GCA_024364735.1. Lineage (NCBI taxonomy): Eukaryota > Viridiplantae > Streptophyta > Magnoliopsida > Zingiberales > Zingiberaceae > Boesenbergia > Boesenbergia rotunda. The sequence goes on along the minus strand of JAGFNQ010006852.1, from coordinate 327,071 downwards.
GGGCACTTCGGATTATACCCAATCATCCTGGGTCCACACCTCCTTGGAGATGCTTGCTTAAGATGTTAAAGTATAAGTCTCCATGACTAAGATGACTTGAACACCGCAAGTCAAAGGAACATCGCACTTAAGCTGCAGCAAGAATTTCATTGACATATTTATATAGATAACCATATGAAGTCTTATAGCTAGTCACTCCAATGAACTAGTTCCCTTAACTAGCATCCATGTTTATCTCTGGACATCCCAATGTCACCAGCCAGTGAGCATCAGCTGATTAGAGAATAACCCATGCTAGTCTCAACAGAATTGATAGTGTCCGTATTTATCAATTCATCGACTAGGGATATTTTCAATACTTCACATTTGCACATTTAGAGATAATCACTAGTTGTGATCCCATCACAAATTCTCTTATGCTGTGAGTTGTATTGCGGATATTCAGTAGATGAGTTTAAGATCCCAATCAAATACACAAGCATGTATACTCAAATAGTGAATTATCATTTATTAAAATAAATGTTTACAATCATAAGGCAATTGCCTTAGGACACTTCTCTCATATCACTAACACTGATAACATAATGACTGATAGCTTTTATAATACCAAAAAATTGGTCAACGGTTTAGGTTTGCCAGTTGAGAAGATAGATTGCTGTATCAATAACTGCATGATATTTTGGAATGAAGACAATGAACTGAGTGAATGTAAAATATGTTGTCATCCTCGTTATAAGCCTCTTACTCGCATACCCGGGAAGAAAAAGAAAAAAATTACTTGGAAAGTGATGTATTATTTTCCATTGACTGCAAGACTTCAACGTTTATATGCATCTACTGCTACAGCTAGTCACATGATATGGCATCATGAGCATGTACACGATGGAGGTGTAATGTGTCATCCATGTGATTCCCCTGCTTGGAATCATCTTGATAGTGTGTTTCCTTCATTTAATACGGAACCACGTAATGTGCGATTGGGACTTTTTGCAGATGGATTTCGACCATTTAGTTAATCAGGACAACAATATTCTTCTTGGCCAGTTATATTAACACCATATAATTTACCGCCATGGATGTGCATGAAAGATGAATTTATGTTCCTTACTATACTGATTCCTAGTCCAAACAATCCTAAAGAGAAGATAGATATCTTCCTCCAACCTTTGATTGCTGAGTTGACTGATTTATGGAATGTAGGGTCCTTGACTTTTGATGTTGCAACTAAAACTAATTTTACATTACATGCTGCATTATTATGGACAATCAGTGATTTTCCAGCATATTCGATGTTGTCAGGATGGAGTACATCGGGAAAATTAGCATGCCCACATTGCATGATGGACTCTGATGCATTTTCATTACCTTGCAGTGGGAAAGTTTCTTGGTTCGATAACCATCGTAAATTTTTACCCATTGATCACTCATTTCGGCGAAATAAAAAAAATTCCTAAAGAATGTAATAGTCAGCAAATCTCCTCCAGTCATTGCTTCAGGTGAAGATATTATTGAACAAATTGACAGTTATGGATTTCTTCCAGTTGCTCAACCTGGTGCGGATGACATAAACAAGTACATTGTCCGGATGTGCAAGTGTGGATGGAAGAAAAGGAGTATATTTTGGGAGCTACCCTATTGGAAGTATCTGCTAATTCGACATAATTTAGATGTTATGCATGTTGAAAAAAATGTCTTCGATAATATATTCAACACTGTGATGAACGTCCCTGGAAAAACTAAAGACACTGTAAAATCACGTGAAAAATTAAAAGAGCTAGTTAATAGACTAGAATTGCATCAGGATGAAACATCTAACAGATATCCAAAGGCTTGTTATACATTGGACAAAGATGGAAAGCAAGCATTATGTAGTTGGTTGAAAGAAATAAAATTTCCTGATGGGTATGCTTCTAATATGAGTAGATGCGTCGATATGAATAGATTAAAGATGTTCGGAATGAAAAGTCATGACTGTCATGTGTTTATGCAAAAGACTTATTCCAGTAGCTTTTCATGACTTACTTCCTCAGAATGTTTGGGAAGCGCTCACAGAATTGAGTTTATTTTTTAAAGATCTGACATCAAGGTGTATTATGATGGATGATATGGTTCGTCTAAAAACAGATATTCCTCTAATACTATGTAAACTAGAAAGAATTTTTCCTCCTAGCTTTTTTGATTCAATGGAACATTTGCCAGTCCATTTACCATACGAGGCTGAAATAGCTGGACCTGTTCAGTATAGATGGATGTATCCATTTGAACGATTTTTGAGGAAATTGAAAAATAATGTTCGTAACAAAGCAAGAGTTGAGGGGTCAATAAGTAATGCTTATCTTGTTGAAGAAGCATCCTCTTTTTGCTCATATTATTTTGCTGATCATGTAAAAACCAGACATCGTAAATGTCCAAGAAATTATGATGATGCTCGACCGATCGACCCTTCGATGCTTTCTATTTTCAAGTATCCTGGCAAGGCAATTGGTGGAGCTTCATCTAGATGGTTAACTGAACAGGAATACCATGTTGTCAGGACATACATACTTCTAAACTGTAATGAGGTCAAACCATATATAAAGTAAGTTACCTTCTCTAATAAAATTTACATTCATTTGAAAATGTTAAAATGAGCATTTTAAAATTTTTAATTATCTAATAAATTCTTTGGCAGCTTATACGAACAACAATTATATATGCAAAATCCATATTTTGGTGCCAGTGAAATAGCAGCAAAGTTAGAGACAGAATTTGCATTATGGTTCCAAATATATGTAAGTTACATCAATTTTAATTGAATAATTTTGAGTTTTAAGAAATATTATTTAATCTTCTAATTTATGTTAACATTATTTTCATAGGTGAAAGATCGTAGAATTTCAAATGTCGAAGATGATAGGATATTGAATCTTGCATCAGGTCCTCTTCGTAAAATAATGGTTTACTCTGGTTACTATGTTAATGGCCTAAAATTCCATGTCAGACACCGAGAATCAAACAGGTTAACCTACAACTCTGGTATATGCGTCAAAGGATCTATGGAGAATAGTAACATTGAGTTCGATTATTATGGAATACTCGACGAAATCATAGAGGTTGAATACCCTGCATTACCTTTGAAAAGATGTGTGTTGTTCAAATGTGCATGGTACGATCCGACTCCAAGAACAGGTACTCGAATACATTCTAATTATAATTTAGTTGAGGTGCACGGGAACAAAAGGTTTAATAAGTTTGAACCTTTTATCTTTGGAGTACAAGCGGGTCAAGTTTTCTATCTTGAATACCCTACGAGGAGACGAAGATCTAGTAAATGGATGTCTGTGTGTCGAATGAAGGCTCGGTCAACTATAGAAATGTCGAACACCATCACTTCACTAAATCAAGATGCAATGCAAAATGATTATGTAGAGAGATATTCAGTTGATTCTCAACTCCAGTCTACATCCCAATTGCTTGTTGATATTAATGTTACCTACGAGGATATAGATGATGGAGATATGTCTAGCAGCGACGAAAATGCTGAACTAATAGAGTCTAGCGATGAATATTTAGAAGATGATACTATTGATTAATGTGCTCTTACAGATAAAACTGGATACAATATTTTTTGGTTTATCATGTAAGTTATGTATTCATTTTATCTCTTATTTATATGATCATGTCTCCAATCTTTATAATGATCTATAGTCATTTTTGTGTGCAGATACTATTATGGCACAATAGCAGGACGAGCATCAGCCAGGTCAGCAGCCAGTTCTACTCCGTGGCTACAAGACTCTTAAAATCGTTGGAGACTCATAAGTAATTATGATTGTTAATAACTTTAAGTTTAGTTATTATAAATTTTTAAAAAATAATATAATTTATATGCAGGTTTTATCCTGAAGGCCACCGAGTATCCAGTTATATTACTGACAAATTTAAAGAAAGAGCCTGCGCTGCTGGCATTACATGGAGACATGTAGACGAGGAGACGAAGACTTTTTATTATAACGAATTTGTCATAAGTATATTTAATATATTTACTATTCTAATACATAATATTCTAATACATACTTGAATAAACTCTTTTTAATAAATTGTATTGCAGAAAAAATATACATGGGAGGATGGTCACGAGGCAGAATTCAAAAGTACTTGGAATTCTTATTGTGCCAAGTTGTATCGTGACTATATGTATTATTTGAGGAAAAAAGCGACGCGACCGACATATGTTGATGCCGAGACTTGGGGTGTATGGACGGCCACCTGGGCTGAAGAAAGATGGAAAGAAAATGCTGAGAAGGCTCGTGCCAATAGAAATATAGAGCCAGGTGGCCCGAGCACCGGAACAGCCCGACATTCATCTGGATCGAAGTCTATTGTCGAGCATACAATGGACTTGGTAAGTAAATTCAAAATTATGCAAGTAAATTTTATATTTATCATTTATCATACTCGTATAATTTGGTTCTAATAAATTTTTATAAATAGGAACGAGATCTTGCTCGCCAGCCCACTTGTATGGAGATATTTATGAAGACCCATAAGAAGAAAGATGGGTCTTTTGTCGATTCTCGATCAAAGACCATACACGTACAATTCTTATTTTTATTATTTATTTAATGTTTTTATCTTTTTATTATGATAATTTAATTTCAATATTAATCCAATATTTTTTTTACAGGATCAAATTACAAATAGAGTGGTCGAGGCATCTCAGCCTTCGATAGAGGGGGGGAGCCACAGACATTGTCCACCGACCAGCTGAATGAGATTTACTATGATGTTGTTGGTGGACGGACAAAAAACTCCACCCTGTACGGGCTTGACTCACAGGCCAAAGTTGCCTTCGATCGGCTGAGGATGCCCAGGGGCCGTGCCTCTTCGTCCGCTTCTTCATAGATGCAGTCTTTACGTCAGGAAAATCATGAACTGCGCTCTCAAATTGCCGACATGGATCTGAGGATGAGTAATTGGATAGCCGATCAGCAGCGGCAGAGAGCGGCGGACGAACGGAGGCATAAAGCTTTGGTGGACCATATGAACGCGGTCATAGCTAATTTTCCTCCAACACAACCATCGCAACACGGTTTTGAGTCACAGGATACTCAAGACCCAACAGACATGGACGAGTAAAATTTTTTAAGGTATAAGTTAAACTATGACACATGTTTTATTTCAACTATGTTAAATTTATTTATTCATTATTTACACTAATAAATTATATTTTTATTTTTCAGGACTCTGGATAGATACAGCTAGACATCCTTACAGGTGAGTTATAAAGCCAGAGGTCTAATTAGTTTTTGCTTCCTGCTTATCATATAAATTTGAGATGAGTTGCATTATGTTTTGTCCCTGTTTTAATTCAAACCCATGCATGTTGCTGTCTTCTTCACATGCTTCAGATGGTTGTTATTATTTGGTTAAATTTATCTAGCAAGTTGGTTTCTATTAATCTAATCTGTGTGATTCACATGCTTCAGAGGAATCGTTATAATATCGTTCATGGTGCAGATGATTTACAGGTGTTATTATCACAAACATCAAGGAAGGTTAGAAGATTAGATGACAAACAGTTGCTGGTAGACTTGTATTATTGAAAATACTTCAGTTTGGATTGGATACAAGCATGTATTATTGTACTTGACTTGTATTGTACTTCAGTATGCATTTGGAGACTTGTAATATGTATTGTACTTCAGTATTGTACTTGACATGTATTATTGTATTGTTTTCAAACTAGTCATTTTTAATATATTATTTTTTTTTGTCAATGATTATTTCTGGTGGAAATTATGTTATTTTGTCATATAGATTTGTTTCAATCAAAATATTTTTTTACCATTAATCCATTTTTTTTATTACGTTCCGACGGAATACCGACGGGAATAAAAATCAGTCGGAAATATATCGAAATGGGCTTACAATAAATCGCCGACGGATTCTCAGATTCCGTCGGAAATTTCTAACGGAAACTGAGATTCCGTCGGAAATTGTAATATTTTCCGTCGAAGATTACCGACGGAACCTCCCTTTCCGTCAGAAATTTCCGACGGGATCTCTGTTTCCGTCGGAGATTTCCGACGGAAACGCCGTTTCCGTCGGTAATTTCCGACGGAAACGCCGTTTCCGTCGGAAATCTCCGACGAAATCTCTGTTTCCGTCGGAGATTTCCGACGGAATCTCCGACGGAAACAGAGATTCCGTCGGTAATCTTCTTCATCTCGGTTTTTGTATTTTTCGACGGAACTGTATTTCCGTCGGTATTGACCGACGGAAAATTCCGTCGGTACGTTTCTTTTGCCGACGGACCCATTTTTCCGTCGGTACGTTTCTTTTTTCCGACGGACCCATTTTTCCGTCGGAAATATTACCCCCGGCGAATAATTTTCCGTCAATATTTTTTCCGTCGGGAATGGTTTGTACCGACGGAATTCCGTCGGTAAATTCCGTCGGTAAAGCTGGATTTTTTTGTAGTGTTATTCTTTTTGTTGTTATTTTTTTTAATTTATGTTTGCTCTTAAGTAAAAAATTAGAGAAGTGTTAACTTATATTGCAAGACTATTCGTTCCCTTTAGTCCGCCAATCCGATCTTACAAAAAGAGTTCAATCTAGACTATATTAACTTGGAACATCTACTTGCACTCTGAAATAATTAGTTTACAGGCTTCAAATGGTCTATCTTTATTCATCAAAATGACAACACTACAGCTTTTAAATTATCCAAACAGCAACAAAAAAAAAAGAATTGTTGGATTCCTAACATCCCATGGAACTATGCAAGCAAACAAACAAAGAAACAAAGTCAATCCTGTGCCCTCATGTCTAACACACAGTCACATTGTCGGTAAGTGTTTTCTAATGAAAAACAGAGTGATGAAGCAGTTTACAGGCCCCGAGTGTTTTGGCCAATAGCACAATGAGCATTCGTGCAGATGAACCATCAGATCACTTCAATTGTTTGACTTTAGTTAATTTGCAGTATCAAAAATTTAAATTTATTTAATTATTTATAAGGCTTAAACGACGCTTAAGGTCAGAGTTAAGTGTTTTGGAAGGAGTCGACGACGATGTCCAGTCATTAGGATTTTGCCAACGTAAAAGTCATTATGATAGGGAGGAATTCAGTGCTCTACGAGATTAACACGAGCATTAACGGACACACCGAGAAGGGTCCGACCGCTCAAGTCAGTGGATTAATGAAGAGTGGAGGCAGCAGGATAGGAAAATGAGTGTAAAGTTGAGAGAACGTAACTCCTTTACCGGAGGGGTTGAACTACCTTTTATACTGGGCGGTAGACTGACCGCATTTTCTCGTTTAGTGCCACGTCTCCGTGATATATGCCACGTACCTCTTCTTTCGGCCGTTACTGGATAGCTTTTGAAATGGTATGCGTCGTTATTACGTTTCGGCCCATTGCGACATTTAAAGGTCGTAATGACTCCTTATGACGGGGAGACTTATCCATAGCGGAAAAAAGGGGGGAGGAGGACTATTGCTTGAGGTCGAAGCTAAGTCGGACTCTGCTATCACAAGGTGAGCTCGGGCACTGGAATGCCCTAGGCGCTCTCGGGACCCCACTCCTCAGGGGGTCCTGGGAAGGATACTGGAAAGGGTCTTCTGGCTATCCTCCCAGGGCGTGTTTCCCCAGGGGATACTGAGGCACGGGAAGGAGGGTCACTTCGACTCGACGTGTCATGCCACGCAGCTTCTTCATCACACATGTCTGCCTCAGGCTATCCAACCCTATCATTAAGTATTCATCAAAATCGTACCGAATTGAATATATTAAAAATTAAAAAATAATTTTTAGAATTAACGGAAAATCAAATTAAATCAATTTTTTTAAAAAAAATTGAAAATCATAATTTTTTTTTTTTCAGTTGCCATCCCATTCGAACGCAAAATCGAATCGCGGATACTGTGCGAAAGAAACCTCGAGAGAATGGAAAATAACCGTTGGAGCGGTCCTCACGCTGGACGATGAATTGTCTGTCTCTCGCATGGCAGTCTTCCACTCTCCTCACTCCTCGGGCAAAGGCAAAATAAAGAAGGAAAGGAGAAGAAACACGAACTAGCCGTTGCTTCAGGCATCAGGAGAAAAGCAATCGCTTATTGCTTCTCTGACACTCGCCATTACTTTCTCTCTCCTTCGCTCGATAATGCACCCACAGTATTTACTTGCTCCCCCCGAGACAAACAAAAGCAACCCCGCGAGATTCTTCGCCCTTCGTCTCAATCCCTCTTCCTCCAGTTCCGTGTAGAGTCGTCGTCGGCAGCCATGGGATGGAGCAAGCAATGCGACACCTTGACGCTGCTGCTGCTGTTAATGGTGGTCTTCTTAGCATGCTTTAGTGCTGCTGCTGCTGCTTCGTGGGATGGGGTGGTGATCTCCGAGGCGGACTTGCAGGGCTTGCAGGCCGTCAAGCGGGCGTTCTCCGACCCGCGCGGCGTCCTCCGGAGCTGGAATGGCACCGGGCTCGGCGCCTGCTCCGGCGCTTGGATCGGCGTGAAGTGCGTCCAAGGGAAGGTGGTGGCGCTCCAGCTCCCCTGGCGCGGCCTCGCCGGACAGCTGTCCGAGAAGGTCGGCCAGCTCTCCGCCCTGCGGAAGCTCAGCCTCCACGACAACGCCATCGACGGACAGGTTCCCCCTGCCCTCGGCTTCCTCCGCGAACTCCGCGGGCTGTACCTCTTCAACAACCGCTTCTCCGGTGGCGTCCCGCCCTCCCTCGCCACCTGCCGCTTGCTCCAAGCACTCGACCTCAGCAACAACCTCCTCACCGGAGCCATCCCTTCGTTAGCCAACTCTTCCAACCTCATCAGGCTCAATCTTAGCTTTAATAACCTCTCCGGTCCGATCCCCACTTCTCTCGCCCGACTGCCTTCTCTTGCCTTCCTCCATCTCCACCAGAACAATCTCTCTGGTCCGATCCCTGACACCTGGGGAAGCTCGGTCGCCAATGACTCCTACCAGCTTCAAAGTTTAAATCTTGCGCAAAATTCCCTCTCCGGCAGCATTCCGACCTCCCTTTCCAGATTGCCGATGCTAAAGGAGCTCGCTTTCGGTAACAATCAGCTTAATGGAAGCCTCCCTGCTTCACTCTGTAACTTGCCGTCGCTGGTTGAGCTGAATCTGGAAGGCAATCAGCTCGAGAGTCCGATCCCAGAAGCAATCGATGGCCTTAGGAACCTCTCATTCCTTTCCATCAAAAGAAATCATTTTTACGGCGAAATCCCTGCGACAATGGGGAACATCTCCGGCCTATCTTGGCTGGACTTGTCGGACAACAATCTCACCGGAGAAATTCCGAGCTCAATCGAGAAGCTCACCAACCTCATTTTCTTCAATGTGTCGAATAATCATCTCTCCGGGCCAGTGCCGCTTCTCCTTTCCCACAAGTTCAATTCGAGCTCCTTCGCCGGAAACATCCAACTATGTGACAACGCCAACTCTGTTCCATGTCTTTCTCCTTCTCCGTCTCATCCCCCTCCTCCGTTATCCCCTTCGAAGCATCGACGAAGACTTAGCTCTACAGCAATAATACTCTTAGCGGTGGGGGTCCTGCTTGCTCTGTCGCTTCTGCTCTTCTGCATTCTTCTCTTCTGCTTGGCCAGAAGAAAAACTGCGACGGGCAAGCAGAGCACTACGGCTACCGGAGAGGAGGCAGCTGGCTCCGGCGACAAGTCCAGGCCTTCAGCTGGCGCTGAAGCCGAATCTGGCGGTGATATTGGAGGAAAGCTAGTCCATTTCGACGGCCCGCTGGTCTTCGCGGCCGACGACCTCCTCTGTGCCACGGCGGAGATCATGGGGAAGAGCACTTACGGGACAGTCTACAAAGCCACACTAGAGGACGGAAGCCAAGTTGCAGTGAAGAGGCTGAGGGAGAAGATTGCCAAGAGCCAGAAAGAATTCGAGACCGAGGTGAATGCGATCGGAAAGATTCGGCACCCGAATCTTTTGCCTCTGAGAGCTTACTACTTGGGGCCTAAAGGAGAGAAGCTCCTGGTCTTCGAATTCATGTCCAAGGGCAGCCTTGCATCCTTTCTGCATGGTGAGTTCTTGTTTCTCATTGAGCTTCTTGTTCATGCTTGAAGTGATCGAAGTTCGGTTTCTTCTTCCTCATTTTCAGCTCGCAGCCCTGACACGCCGGTGGATTGGCGTACGAGGATGCAGATAGCCATGGGGATCACCCGCGGCCTGCGGCATCTACACGTCGACCTCAGCATGGTCCACGGCAATCTCACCAGCAGCAACGTGTTGTTGGACGAGCACGCAAACGCCAAGATAGGCGACTTCGGGCTCTCCCGTCTCATGACCGGCGCCGCCAACTCCACCGTGATCGCCACTGCCAGCGCGCTCGGGTACCGAGCGCCGGAGCTATCAAAGCTGAAGAAGGCCAACACGAAGACCGACGTGTACAGCCTCGGAGTCATCCTGCTCGAGCTATTGACCGGGAAGTCCCCCGCCGACACGACCAACGGCATGGACCTGCCGCAGTGGGTGGCTTCGATAGTGAAGGAGGAATGGACGAACGAGGTGTTTGATCTGGAGCTGATGAAAGACGCGGCGACTACCGGGACGAGCACAGGAGACGAACTGCTCAACACGCTCAAGCTCGCGTTGCATTGCGTAGACCCGTCGGCGGTTGCAAGGCCGGAGACGGACCAAGTGCTGCAGCAGTTGGAAGAGATCAAGCCGGAAGCTGCGGCCGCCGCTTCTTTGGATTCTTCTCCCAAGCATCTAGGCGACGCCGGCGCCACAGCTAGTGAGGCAGCAACCAAGCCCTGATTAGCTAGCCATGGAGGAGATCCCACAACAGCAATCGAATGTTTGTACATAATGAATGCTTCTTGTTAGATCAGACTTGCAGGTTTTTCCCAAAAGTTAATTCTTGTTATTCTTTTCCCTTGCTTAATTTATTATCATAAGATAATTGTAGGATTGGTTTCTGCTATCTTTGAATTTTTGATCAATTAAAATTTGCCAGAACAACAATGCAATTCTTCCTTCAGCAATCTGCAATTCCCCATTTCTCCAACAACACCATTTCTCATTTACAAATTCTGATTTTATTACTGTGAACTCTTATTTTAACCGTGTTGTTTTGGTCAAAATGCCGTAATCAGTCAATGAGTCTGTTGACCTGCACGTCTTCTTGATGGGGATTGTAGATTATCAGATAAGAGAGGCAGACGAACCTACAACAAGCGTTTAGAAGAAGGTTAGGTTGGCCATGGGCTGAGGTCTCACAGTGACTTCGATGTTCAAATTAGAATTTTCTTTGGAGAAGATGAAGAAACAAAGTATGTAGATGGGTTAAGAGCAAAAAATGAAATCTATTTTCCTTCATTCTCTGAGCACATCTCCAAGTCAACGGGATTGTCATCATTAGGGAGCCTCAAAGAGGGGACCAAACTCGACAGCCACGAGATAGTTCTCTATTTCTTGGCCGCCACGTAGTGACTATGAGGCATCTGAGGAACCAAGTCTAAGAATCTCTGTTAAATACTGAATTTTTTCTAGTTAAAAAGGTAAATTTCGGAAATAGGGACCTAGTTGTAATTTACTGAAGTTGTTGGGTTTATTTGCAAAAAGCCGAAAAATAAGTTATATAAAAAGCCTTAAGCCCTAACTCCCCGCATCCATCCAAACCCCTCTTGCCTCTTCGCCGTTCCCTTCTCCCCTTCGTTGCGAGCGGCGCCGAAAAATCGCACGAGCGGTTCCTCTCCCTCGCGACTGCCACCGCCGCCCTGCCTTCTTTACTCCGGCTTCGAGCACGAGCAGAGCGCCGAAGCCCTCGCACGAAGCCTTAGCCGACGCCTCGCCTTACGCTGTGTCTGCTTTGCATCTGTGCCCTAAGCCACCCATCGGCGACGTCGCAGCCGTCCTCACGCGACGTCTCTCAGATTTCCGAGTGTAGAGGCGATCTCGCCATCCTCCGCATCCTGTCTCCGTTTCCATATCTCTCAGATTCTTCCCCTTGTGCGATCTCGCTCGATCGACACATCATCGCCGGTAAGAATAGACTATTCAATTTGGGGTAATTGATCTTTGGTTTGGATAATTTTTCCTAATCCCTCACGGAAACCCTAGGTTGCAGGTCATCTCCTCCTCAGCTATTGTCGGAAAAATCGCAGCCCTCTTCGCGACCTTCTCACAGGTTGTCCTGGTTTTCTTACGTGGCTCATCACCAGTAAGAGTTGATTGTGTTTAGTGTTTGGTTTGGATGAATTCATGTTGGGTTGAGTTTGATTTCTCTATTGATACTATTTGTCATGATACTGCGAGTGGGGTTGATATGAGGAGTTGACATACATGTGCCGTGAGCTGTGAATTTTAGGTTTATGTTGTTTATGTTGGGATGCATCAATTAGAGGAGGAATGTAAGTCCTTATGTTGTTTAGTTACCGTAGGCAACACAAATCTGATAAATGTATATATTGTAAAGATGTATCATTTGTTCGTAGGTTATTGTTGGGTATTGAATAGATTACTTGGATGAGATTTGGGCTAAGTCAGTAATGAACCTAAACTCGATATTTCGTTGGGTGACTAAATCAATTGTAATGGATAGCTACATTTGATTAAAAAGATGTGTAATTGTTGTTATTTTGTTTATAAGTAGTTTAACTAATTTATTTAACTGTATAATTAGTTAAACTTTTGTATTGACTCAGGATCGTAATTCGGACTCGTTCGGTTGATCGTAGAAAGTTCTCGTTTACAAACATCTATAATAGAAGGCGGGTATTTCTCCTTTGTACTCGAGTAGTTCTTTTACCTTAAAGCATGACTAGTTTATGTCTTATAGGTTGCTTGACCTTGTTCTTTGTCGTTATTTAAACATCGTCGTTGAGACTTATTCTTCGTTGATCTTCGAGTATTCCAAGTTTGTATCCGTACAGTTCTCTATTGATTTTCTGTTCTGTAAAGTGCCGCTTGTACGCGAGCACTTAGAAGTTCATTAAACACAATAAGGTTTATTTGGCATTAGAAATACCCCACTTAGTAGTATAGATGCATAATCGTTGGATTTCGGTTTCTGGTTGGTTGTATCGATGCATGTTTCACTCGTTAGATTTTATTGCATCGTGGTTGCTTCGGTTGTTCGTGCATCGTATATCATGCATCATACTTGCACGTTGCATACTAACGACTGTTGGCTTACATTTGGTTAAGCCGTCGTTAGTCATATTGTGCTCGATTCACTCAACCACATGTTGTCATGGTAGTGGTTAGAGTGCGAGTGTTTGTCCTGTCATGTCAGACAGTGATACCCTCACCGTTATTTTAGAGGGATGAGCTGTTGGTGGCTCACCCTCACCGTTGTTTATAGAGGGATATTGCAGCTGTATAGCTCCCCCTATGTATAGGGGTTGGAGTGTAGACTCCCCAGCATCCTGTCCACTCAACCACGCCTTATGTGGTATTATTGTTGTTGTTGGTTATTGCTGTTGTTGGAGTGGTACAGTTGTCACAGCCCTACCCACTCAGTCACACAGATGGGATGTGTTGACGGCTTGACTGGCGTCAGGGGTGACACATGTCATTTCATTATGTGCATACGTATTTCTTTTGTGCATTTGCTTGTGTTTGATACACTTATATGAGCTATGATTTTTGCATATGTTTGACATGCATGTATATCTTGATATTATTGTTGTTGAGTTGTTCTATACCTGCTTAGTGCTTATCCGGATTTTATGCTATGTCATTTTACTATATGTTATGCATGATTAGGTTTCTATATTTTCTTATGGATTGTACCCTGTTGGATTCTCTACTGGTTATCTTGTATTATGTCATGCTAATTGTCTACTCATATACCTGCAGAGTCCGCCCGGACTCACCACCCCTGCTTTCCTTTCTGTTGTTTCAGATAGCAAGTAGACGTATTTCTTGGAGCCAGGAGATGATCTAGTTGCCAGCCCCCAGTCCCTCGGTTCCACCGTGTCGGTTGTTTTGGTTTGATTTAGTATTTGATTTATTTCGCAGTTATTTTTATTTGTCAGGTATTAGTTTGATTTTGTCGTATTCACTGGTATATAGACTTTCTTTATGTTATTGATGGCTGAGCCATCCATTTATTTCGTTTCGATATAAACTGCGTGAGTGTGCCTTTTATTTATATATTGTGATGCCAGCCGCTTGTGGCTGAGCTTTGTTGGTGAGATGTCATGTATAAATGCCCCATATTGTCCGCCGTACAGGGGAGATGCTGCCCGATTTTCGAGGAAGCATGTGCCTCTGGGGGCGTGACAACCTCGTAATGATTAGGTCATTGCCAAGATGCCACATGTCCGAGAATATTCGTCATGTCTGCTAGTGAGTTTATGTCGGAGCGAATTCTCTTTATGGATGAAGGAGGTAATGTTAGTGCAGAGTAACTTGCATACATAGTGGTGTACAACCACACCTAGGGATAATAATGTTGCCTGATGGGGTTGAGTACCTCGTGGTTGACACGTGGACTGAAAAAGCTATGTGACAAGATCTACCGAGTCTGGACGAATCTGTTAAAATACGGGAACTTAGAGGGGTTAAAGGCAAAAAGGGCTGAATTAAGGATGTAAAGTATATAGGACATCATTAGGGGTTTTTGCAAAAAGGCAGGCCATTAATATCTTTCCTTTACTTCTCCCTGCGGCAGAGTTTTGCCTCCTGTTTCCTTTTCTTCTCCTCTTCCACAGCCCCGCCGACTTCTATTTTTCCCCTCGTGAGCCCTAGATCGCAGCGAAGCCGACTCCTCTCTTCTATTCTCCACGAGCCTAGGGCAGGGAATCGCGATTCTTCCCCTTCCTCTTGCGACGGGTCGCGAGATCGGGCAGAGCGAGACGACGATCATAGGCCGACCCCAAACTCAGTCCCGAGTTGTCTCCCTGCCATCGCGTTGAGTTGTTTTCCTTTTCGCTTACAGCCATAAGCGTTGGATCTAGGTAAGAATCAGTTCTTGATCATGAACTAGGGTTTTGTGTTGTATTGATTTCGGGATTTGGAGATTCCATGTTTGAGATCGGTTTTTCTATCAATCCGAGTGTTGAATTTCGATTTCTGATCTTGCGTTTCTGATGAATTTCCTTCTCCACTGCGAGCTTTGGGTTTGGTATTTGGTGTTGAAGCCAATTCTGAATAAATCTATAGTTCTTTTATTCTGCGTGTGTTCTTGGATAGGCTGGCTGTGTTTGAGAAGTTGTAGTCCTTGGGTCGAATGGAGGTTGTGAAGGCAAGTTTCAGATCTAAGGTTGATGGTATGGAGGTTTTGCTTTTGATCAGTACATGGATTTATAGTGGACATGATAGATTTTGATACATAGCCTGATCTATATCATTTGGGAGATATGTTCCATTGGAAGCTAGGCATTTGAATCAAGATGGAGCGGTTTATATTCTCTGTTGTGTGTTTGTGCCAATTTGGATTACTGTAAGCTTCCTCTGGTATTTGCTCGTTTGTGAAGCTTGATGTTTGATCCTTAGCTTGGCGCCAATTTTGTGGTTGTTCCTTTAATGAACAATGTTTGTGTTGATGTGAAATAAGATTGGGAGTAGCTGGGGTTTGAGTAAGTGAAGTTAGGATTTGTTTCTAATTTCACTTAGCACAAACTTAACTAATAATTTTGGTGTATCATTAGTTAAGTTGTATTGATGTGATACAGGTTGTTGATTCGGCTATTTGGAGTCCATTTGCGGCTGATATTGTTTCAGATGGGGATTCTCTTCACTTTTGGATTTCCTAATCGGAGGTGGGGTATCTCTGACTCTTCTTTTAGAATTGTCACAGATATATATATATATATATATATATATATATAATATATATATATATATTTGATATGCTTGTGTAGCAATAGAGTAATAGAATGGTGGCATGACTATTATATTTGTTTTGTCGATGCTGGTTGTGCCACAACTGATATGTGATACCTATACCTGTAGGATTTAGGATATGGTGCATGTTCCACGATCCTTGCATATCATGTTGATATAGGTGGACTAGATAGTGGATGTTATTTGACCGTTGTTATGCATCATACTGCACTGTGCATCACTGTCGAGCAGGGGCCCCTTTTGGGTGAGCTAGGTCGACAGTTGTACTGACCTACCCATACGGCCACTCATGGGTTAGTGGTTGACGGAGTATTGGGTAGTGTGCTCTGTGCTGCACCGCTCATGCACTCATGGGTTAGTGAATCGGAGCGTGGTAGCAGGCAGATGTCCATCCTTGCGTTCTCCAGATACCAGGAGATGAGAGGGAGATATCTCTCCCCCATTATATACATGGGGTAGGGGTAACACTCAGACGGAGATGTCCTCCACAGATGGCCTTAGGCTGATTGAGACATCGCTAGGATAGGCCTTGGAGTAGGGGTGTTACACCAGCAGCATTCCGTCTACTCGATTGCTCAGGAGTAGTGATGGCAGAGTATGGACAGCAGTCACAGCCCTACGTCGGAGGGTGGCCTCCGCTCAGCTTCCTCCCGTACATAGGTGACGATGTCTGACCGACGGCAGGGGTGACCAGTCCATGTCATTGCACTTTGTGTGTTCGTTTATTTTGCTCTTACTTGTGCTTGTTTATACTTGATGTTGTATATTATTGACATGCACTTACAGGAGACCTTATGTCTGGTCTTGGCGACTCTGCTACTTGATATGATAGTTCTTATTTTGCTCTTGCAGTTGTTCTTATTACTGCCTATGCACGTGTTATTTCGGTAGTCTATTACCCTGTTGCTATCTTAGAATATCTTATATATATATGATGAGATATTCGCTGAGTTCTATGACTCATACCGTTAGCTCCTTGTTTTTATTTCAGGATGATTGACTGGAGCGTGCCCGACAGCCT
>JAGFNQ010006852.1:236311-306474 GCA_024364735.1 Boesenbergia rotunda | reverse complement strand
CATATGATTTGGGGTAGGACGGGTGTGACCTCCACCAGCATCCTATCCACTTGATCACTTAGGAACAATGATGGCAGAGTACGTATAGTTGTCATAGCCCTACCCACTCAACCTCACCCATGACTGGTGACGGTGACTGACTGGCGTCAGGGGTGACCATATCATTACATTATATGCACGATTGCATAAATTGCATTTGTTTGTATTTGCTACATTTGTTGGAGCTATGATTGATGTATTTGAATGACATGGACATACATGAGGTATTTTATTGGCTTATGGTCTAGTGACCATTCAGGCACGGAGATCTATGACCTTTATAACCCACAGGTGAGTTTGATATGGGTAGTTACCAATCATGTATCCTGATTTTGCTCCCTTTGAGTCTGTATGTAACGACCCGGCCCCTTGGGCGGCCTACTAGGGCCCACTTGGCGGCCCAACTGGCGGTCCCTTGGGCGGCCCAACTGGCGGCCCACTAGGCGACCCCTTATGTCGTCAACCGACGACTATTGGCCGTGCCGTTACTCACAAGTACTTTCCACCCCTGGCCAGTGGATTTTTGCCTTCCTCAGGATTCGAACTCTAGACCTCCAGGCTAAGTACTAAAGTTTATGAATCCTGATACCAATTGAGCTATAGCTCACTTGGTACCAGGATTCAGGAACTATTGTACTTGTCCTGGAGGTAAAGGGTTCGAAACCTGGGGAAGGCAAAAACCCACTGCCAGGGGTGGGAAGACCCGTAGGGTCTCGGGCCTAGAGGGTTGCCTGCGGGGACCATAGAGGCCGAGATCGCTACATAAAAAGGCGCCTTTTTATTGTAACGACCCCGGCCCCTCAGCCCCTTTGGCGGCCAAATCTCTATTTGGCGGCCCCTTTGGCGACCTCGGCCGTGCCGTTACTCACAAGAACTTCCCACCCCTGGCCAGTGGATTTTTGCCTTCCTCAGGATTCGAACTCTAGACCTCCAGACAAAGTACTAAAGTTTATGAATCCTGATACCAATTGAGCTGCCTAGAGGGTTGCCTGCGAGGACCATAGAGGCCGAGATCGCTACATAAAAAGGCGCCTTTTTATTGTAACGACCCCGGCCCCTCAGCCCCTTTGGCGGCCAAATCTCTATTTGGCGGCCCCTGCAGCTCAATTGGTATCAGGATTCATAAACTTTAGTACTTTGCCTGGAGGTCTAGAGTTCGAATCCTGAGGAAGGCAAAAATCCACTGGCCAGGGGTGGAAAGTTCTTGTGAGTAACGGCACGGCCGAGGTCGCCAAAGGGGCCGCCAAATAGAGATTTGGCCGCCAAAGGGGCTTAGGGGCCGGGGTCGTTACACTGTATCTGCTTACTTTTATTCTGATATTGTATAATCTTTTTATAGCCATGTATATCTATCTGATTATATACCCATGGAATCTCCATGGACTCACTCCCGATTGTTATATTTTTATTTTCAGGCTAAGATATTTAGAGTCGCCAGGAGAGAGCCTAGCAGCCAGTCCCCCTTCCGTCGAGATATTCCGGTTTTTGGGTTGCCCTTGTGGTAGTTTTGCTTTCCTTTGTTTTTCCTTTTTGGTCTCGGTGGTTTTATATTTGTCTCATACTTGGTGTTTATGTGCTTTGTGTGTTCCGGAGGAGCTTATGACTATACATTTGTGATGCAAGTCGTGTTGACACACATTTTCATTTGTTGTGATGTATTTTTATTTTCATTGTGTTATGTTTACCAACTTTGTAGGCCGAAGTCATAGAGGAGGTCGTGTAAGCCATGTATAATAGATTCAGATTGTCCGCCGTATCGGGAAGATGCTGTCCGATTTATATTGGATCAACAACTCCCTTGGGCGTGACAATGCCATCATCTGGTTCTTGTACGATTTGCTGAGCCAGGGCATCTGCGTTGCGGTAATCTATTAATTACTTAATCCATAATTAAACTACAAACTGCTAATTAATTAGTTAATAAATATATTTTTCAGTTACCGAGCATCTTGGGGTTTATCTTCGGCATCCTTCAAATGGTGATTTACACAACGTACAAGGACACGAAGAAGGTCATTGAGCTAGCACATGAAGCTTTTGATACCTTCATATTACAGTTTTTAGCATGCATATGTATTATGTTTTTCGCCTAAATGCAGATTAGCCAAGTACTTCCGATACCCTTTTCTTTAGCGAAGTAGCTAGCCACGTACTTCCACATACGTAGTCGCACTAGCTGAGCAGAATCCTACCGACGATCATCATCGGCAAGTCTTGCGCCACCCGATGAAGATGAAGCCAATCATGAAAAATAAGTCGGCGATGAGCATGATCGGTTGTCACCCAAGTTGTGGGTCGCATAGGAGGCGAAGAAGGTGGCTGTGAGCCCGCCAGGTACAAAGAGGAAGTGAACAATTGCAACCCTGGTTATCATAGTTGCAGTAGTTGCTCCCCGTCGTCTCGTTCTTCCGATGATACATCGCCAGGAGAACTTCTCCATGAAGTTGTCCATCGACGTCACTCCGTATGTAACAAAACATTGGTCGCTTCACTTGAGAAAATTTTACCTTGATTGATCCGGCATTCGATACGAATAAGTCATACTCGTAAATGAGTGATTTAGTACATTAATCGAGGATTAATACATGTATTGCAATACTTAAATACTAGCAAAAAAATAATTCATGAATCAATTTAGTTCAGTGCAATTCGAACCCTGAATTTATAATCTTGCGCACCCATCAATACATATGATACAATATAAACAAATAATAAAACTACGAAACTCTTAATGCGAGACTACAAACTCATAGACAATATACTATCCTTTGTCTATCTCTTATCCTTTCATTCATTTCTTCCAACAAATATAATATTAATGCAAAGTACTGAAGTTTTTCTCTTATTTACATGTTAATTTCTTGCTTTAATTTTCATGCTTTGGAATCTTAATCAACTAATGTCTTATCCAATAATTGCTGCTAAGTGAAGCCAACCACAATTGACTAATATAATGCCTTCTCAAGTGATGGATCAGTCAACTAAATTTGAATTAAGAACTTGATCATATCTAAAAAAAATCAAACTCGAGCTAAGTAAGTTTAAACTAAGCTCGAACTTTTTCAGTGGCTTGAATCATTTTAGACTTACTTTATAGACAAGTTTAAGACAATACAAAATTTTGTGTATATGGAAACGGTAGGGCAATTAGCTGCAGTTGAGGTAGTGTAGGTAGATGCAATAACATACAAATCAATCTTTGCTTCTTCCACTGATCTTAGTCAATGAATCTGGCAACATTGCCTAAGCCATACAGTAATTGCTCAAACTTTCCGTCCCAAATCACCATTTATTGGTCGAAAATGATCATCTTTATTGCGAAATGGATGAGGATGGGACAGGGCAACAATATAAAAGATAGATGGATGGTAAATCACTCTACTCAGTTTGAATATTAGGTCATCCACTGCTATTTGCATTGATTGATCAATGATTCAACTTATTTTCTCTATTTAGAATTAAAACCCATGAAAGAGGCTTGAAAGAAATTAATAATAGTGTTTGTAGTCGAGTAAAATCTTGGCGACAATCATTATAATCAGACTGTTGAAAGAAGCATTAACATTTTGCGTGGGTGTAACGCATTGTTTAATGCGCAATTTGTGTAATCACACGCCGGAAATCCAACAAAACGGAGGAGTTCGATCACTAAATTGCATCGACGACGTATCGATCGATTCGTAACACTGAAAAAACGATGCGTTCACTTGGTAATTTTGTATTAATTGTTTGCCGAATTGATTCGTCAGATTCGTCGATCGCCTGAGCCGGCTGCCGCCGCCGCTTTTCCCTCCGGCGGCGCAACCTCCAACACTACCTCCCGCTTGTACTCGTACTTCGCCGCCACTGACACGAAGGCCGCCAGGTTTAGCGCCGACAGGGCCATCAGGAAGGCGTAGTAGTAGTCGAGGTGCGAGCTATTGAGGTCGTTCCCGATCCAGCTCCGGCCTCCCTCGCGCCTCGTCACACGGGCGACCAATGTCACGAGTAGGCTGTTGAGGAAGTTCCCTGCACCGATGCCGCTGGTGAAGAAGGTGGTGCCTAGGCTCTGCATCCCCTCCGGCGACTGGTCGTAGAAGAACTCCAGCATCCCGATGGCGTTGAACACGTCGCCGATCCCCAGGAGCAAGTACTGCGGCAGGAGCCAGAGAATGGACATCGGCACCACCTGCCGCGGGGACACCACTCCGACGCGGCGGACGACGTCCAGGCGGCGCAGCTCGACGGCGTACGCCACGAGCGTGACGAGCACGTGGGAGGCGAAGCCGACGCCGACGCGCTGCAGCAGGGAGATGCCCCGGGGGTTGCCGGTGCGCCGGCGCATGAAGGGGACGAAGTAGCGGTCGTAGAGCGGGATGGCGATGAGCATGGAGACGACGATGAAGCTGCTGAGGGAGGCGGCGGGGAGGCGGAATCCTCTGCCGCCTAGGCGGCGGTCCATGGTCATGCCCTGCTTCACGAACAGAGTGTTGACCTGCGCGAAGATGGTGCAGGGGACGAGGGTGGTGAGCCACACCATCGCCATGCCCAGGACGAGCTTCGTCTCTTGAACTTGCGTCACCGTGCATGGATTCGGCCCTTCTTTAATGGCGGCTCGATCAAGGAACCTGAAGGAAGGACTATGGCACAGCCTTCGTTTCCCGGCTATCAAGTAATGCTGCGGGTCCAACTCGTGCAGCTCCGCCGGGTCGCCGGGGAGCTTGAGGTGTCGGTTCGCGAAGGCCGTCGCCAAAACCCTCCTCAATTCCCTAGTCGGGCTGGCGTCCTTCACATCCTTATGCCGGTAATTGGGCGTGCCCAGGAAGAAGATGAGAAGCGAGACGACGAGGCCGATGGTCGGAATGGCGTACCCAACGCCCCACCCGACGTTCTCCTGCAGGTAGACGAGGCCGAGCGTGGCAGTGAGGCCGCCTAGGAAGGAGCTGAACATCCACCAGTTGAAGAAGGACGCCTTGAGCTTCTTCTCGCTGGAATCAAAGTCATCAAACTGATCGGCGCCGAACGTCGAGATGTTGGGCTTGGTGCCGCCGGCGCCGACCGCCATGACGTAGAGCGCGGCGTAGAAGTAGGCGATCTGGGTCGCTGACGCCTTCTCGCACACCTCGTCGCTGCAGGTTGGCCGGAGAGACTTGATGGAGACTGCCATGGTCACCAGAACCATCCCCTGCATCGCGAAGAAAAATCCACCACCATCATCCTCTTCTTCCTCGAGCCATTTTCATCCAAAACTATTTTAAATCAAATAAAATTAAATTTTCCACCTTTTTTATTCTCACGTATCCAATTGAACATCCATAAAATATACAATTCCTCATCGGAATACTTTGGCATTTTAGGTTGAACAAATATTAAAATGATACTTGATCAAGAAAGCAGCGAAACCAATGATTGAGGAGGCGATCTCGATCGCCAATTACCAGGACATAGATGAGGGAGGAGACGGTGAATGTCCAGAAGCGGCCGAAGTAGGTGTCGGCGATGTAAGCTCCGAGGATCGGCGTGAGCCAAACCGACCCCGACCAGTTGTTGACGTTCCTCACCGACGACACAGTGTCCTCGCGCAGCTGCGTGGTGAGGTACACCACCAGGTTGGCGGCCACGCCGTAGAAGGCCATCCTCTCGAACGCCTCGTACCCTGCTCGATTTTCCGACAGTACAGTAGCAATCGAAGTCAAAGTAGAAGGAAGGCAAGCCGGAATTCAGATGCGTAGTATCTAATTAGCAAAACTTACCTACGAGGAAGGCGCAGGCTCTCCACCTTCCAGTCCGAGATGCGAGCGCAGGGCGGCCATGGAGGTCCACGGACCCATCCTTGGTGTAACCCTTGCCATCCATCGAGAGTGAGGGAGGATTAATATCGATGGAGCACTAGATGCCCGGAGATTGGCGCCTTAAATAAGCTATCGATCAAAGTGTTGGCCGTTTGAAATGTCTACGCACTAACTTTTGTCGTGCATGGTTTTATCTCGAGTGATTAACAACTTCGGCGTGCATGAGCGATAGGACTGAGGAGTCGTCTACTGTACTTTAGCCACAGAACAGAACATATGCGATTCTCCTCTCGAACTCCATTTTGGGTTGGATCAGATCACTATTATTGCTCTTCGCACACACTCCTACGGCAGACACCTTGCTTCTTCAGTAGCTCTCTGACAGGTCCACGGCGCATATCTTTCCTTCCTTTCGAAGATTATGTTCTCCAAAAAGATGGAGTCCACCATTTTCTTGGAACATTTGGCAATGGAGGACCATGATACAACACCCTTTTTGACTCTCACACCTTGCTTGCTTGCTTGCTTTCTTCTCATTCCGTACTGTTCACAGCAAAACTGAAAAGCCGCTGATGGGCAAACAGTATCGTCACTTCATCAAGCTGCTTTAATTCGATGTATTCTGACAATGTGTTGAGGCCTCACTGGCGTTGCATTGCGTAACCCTGCTTTGATACGCCATTGGATCATAATTCCTTACATCTGATTGATTGATTTACTGGAATGTGTTTCCAGAAGATGTGTTTTGGCCATGAACAAGCTTATGGAGGAGGCTGGTTGCCATGTCAATTCATGGAAGTTGACTTGGACTTCATTTCTGTCTTTTTTTTTATTGGAGCTCTCTGTTGGGCTATCAGCTCCCTGTCAACTCATATCCTCATCTTTTTAGGAACTTCTTTGCCCTGCTTTTCACAATTCATTATTTATTTTATTTATAGTTACTGAAATGAGGAAACCTCTTTTGTGCTTGCGACAAAGATTCTCCCATTGAGGTTTCGTTGTCTGACTCCATGTTTTAAAAAAACGTTGAGTAAGTGAAAGCTATGGATTTGTGAAACATCTGGAACGAGCATGGAATCCACGCAGTGTGGGTTGATCTTACTTGGCAGCACGAGAAGAAACTAGGAAATTATATCACAGTTCTTTTCCCATAAATAACTTGCCCATATCTCTATATTTCGTATGTGAGTGTTATGGTACCATTGATCTTTATACAATAATCATCTCTATATTTCGTATGTGAGTGTTATGGTACCATTGATCTTTATACAATAATCATACTCAAACACACCTTTTAAATTTAAAAGAAAGTTTTATAGAATAATAGAACCCTTAAATCTATATGTTATAAAGAGTTAAGTGTTAAATTATGATTAGAGTAAATGAGCAAAAGATCAAAATATAAAACGAATATTATATATATATATATATATATATATATATATATATATATATATATATATATATATATATATATGATGGACACGATAAAAAAAATAAAAAAGAAAGTTAGAATTACATCTATTGAATAAAAACTCTAGAAAATAAGTTTAAGATGATATAAATATGTACTTAAATGATCAATAAATATTTAATTAAGTAATATGAAACTATAACAAATATGTACATTAAATAATGAGGAAGAGAAAAAAAAAAATTAATTAGTAAATCTAATGACGTAAAATGATTCATATAATCAATCTTATAGGTTAATGCTTGATTGTTATTATAGTTAATATGGGAGATAGAAAAGGCTTATACGTGGCAAAGTTCGTCCTCTCTATCTGATGTGGACCACTGACACCTAACTTTTTCATGTCGATCTACGCAACTCCTTGTTCTCAGCTCCCTCGCCTCCTTCAGGTCGGTCTACCCCGCTCCTTCAAGTTGATCTACCTAATTTTTGGGGCTTAGCTTCCTTAACTCCTTGGGCTTAACTCTTTCAATTTCTTCAAGTTGGTGTACCTGATTCCTTGGGCTTAGTTCCCCTGATTCCTTGGACTTAGTTCCCCTGGGTTCTTCAAGTTGATTTACTCGACTCCTTGGGCTCAACTCCCCTAACTCCTTCAGCTTGGCCAACCCGACGCCTTATTCAACTCCACTCGCCCCGCCGACTTGATGCACCACTCTGCTCACTCAACCCAGCTCGCTTAACTATCGGTCTAGCTGACTTAGCAAGCGGGGCCCTTTGACCCAATTAATTTTCCTATCCCATAGGCCGATCCTATAAGTGGTACAACACATGAGAGAATTTATGGGTTGTCAGAGCACGTGAGGCAGTATGATTATACATATACGGAGTATGAGCTATGTGACTATATCATTTTCTTAAGATATGACATCCTATTAATTAGGAAAGAGGTATCATTCCTTATAAATGAAATCCGCTCTCATGGACACCACATCCTCTTCTCCTCCTCTAGCAAATACTAACTTGAGCGTTGGAGTAACTAAACCAGGACACTCTTGACTTCCATTCTAAGTCTCTTTCCTTCTCAAACTTGCAAGCACTCTAATCGCCTCGGCTGCTTCCTTCTAACTCTTTCTTGCAATCCGGCGACCCAATGAACGTAAAATCTAGCTCACCAGTGGCTTATCCGTCGGTGATCTCAGGCTTCGGAGACACTCCAATCGACTCGACTCCTTCCTTTTGGCTTTTTTTGCAATCCGACGACCTAAGCAGTGCAGAATCTAACTCACCAATGGTTTTCCCATCGTTAATTTCAGACAAGGACAATAGTACTCATACTCGAACACTAACAAAAATCAAGCACAAGAGTCCCGAAACAAATAATTGACCCTTGGTCATGACTATAAAGCCTTTATTGTGTATAAATTTTGTCCCAAAAGTTTATACCATTCCTTACATGGAACCAAAAACAGCCAAACAAAGTAAAAAAAGAACAATGACAACTGTGTACACCAAGTACCAAGTTGATCTATCAAAAGAACAAAAAAAAAATTGATCTAACCCTGCGACAAAGAAACAACAAAAAAGAGAAGGAAAAAAATAACATAACTTTCTCTTTCTTTTCTCTTTCTCTTTTTTTATTTTTTAATTCAGATGTTTAAATTTGATTTATCTATTAGATAAATCTGAAATACAATTCATGCAAACACTTAAAAATTCTTGGCCTTTTGCCTAATTGGAGTGAACCATATAGAGGTTAATTCAATCCGATTGGTGCGTACATAACCATTTAGAACGTACCATGTGTACACGTATATTTTTTTAAAAAAATTATTTTTTGTCGGAATGTGTACACGTGGCACGCTCTGAATGGGATGCGGATAGTGCCCGCACCGATAAGATTGAATTAACCCCATGCGGAGACATGCATATCTTTTTGTGTCTGAACAAAAGGCAATATCTTTTGTTACGAGCAAGTCTAGATCACTTTCGGAGACTGATAGGGATGGCCATGACCTAACACGGAATAGAGAAAGGTGAGCTTAATTCATTTGGTGAGAGATCTCAGTCGAGAACAAACTTTATGTGTCATAGTGGGCAGAGATTTTGTTTCGTAGGTACTTATCCCAAACCTTTTTTTTTTAAATTAATTTAGGTGAGTGCCAACTTTCATGTATATTTAGTGAGTGGGCCATTTGATTTGATTTTCTTTTAAAGCCATGGAATATTTAAATCCTTGATTTTCTACTCTAATATTATATTAAAGTCAAGTATTACATTGTTGTTGTTCTCAAATAGATTCCATGTTATTTTTTTAAAAGTTTGTTGAATCAAAATTGAAAAATCAACTCCAATAGCTCTCCTAACTCTCCAAAAGATTTCATCATATCAAGTGATCTTTAATTTGTGTGCAATTTTACTTAGTTGACTTGGCAAAGTATCAGTATGAACACGTACAAAGTTACTTAAACACCAATTAGTGGGCAAATTAATGCTACTAGTCATCTATATATATATATAATTGAGGCACAATAGACAAAAATTCATTGATCAGTAAAGATATTCATATTCATAGAGAGATATATAGGCCCATTGCTCTATCTATCCAAAAGCCACTGTCCACTGATGAGGATTGCATGTGGTTCTCGTTGCTTAGCCGGCCAAACATGCATGGAAAATGTCTGAACTTTTTCATGCCTCATGAAAACTGATAGCACTGCATGGTGGACAATGAAATACATCACATTTGTTTTGTGCTCCAGAGATTTTCATTGATTTGTTAGGCATTTGATTACCACATGTCTCGATGATTCAAAGTGAGAAGTTTGCAGGTGGCAGTGAGTTTCTCAGCAAAAGGGAAATCATTGCCTATGCATTATCGCGATAGACAGATGATCCGTTGGAGAAAGTCAAGCACCGTAAAACACAGTTGCGGAATCTGGATTTACAGAGATAAGTTATGAATATCACCCACTCTGAAAAAAATTAATTAGTAATAAATCTACCACACAAAAAAAAGCCTCATTTATATAAATTCATCATAAATTTGACAACAATTTTTTTTCATCGCTAAATTTTTTGCAATTTTACGACGAAAAAAAATCGTCGCATGATCCTGTCGAAGAGCGAGGTAGACTCCCAAGAGCGAAGTGGCATCGAGAACTGCTCCAGTTGACACCTTTCCTGCCAAGAAAGATGACCGTCAGCAACCCGCTAGGAGAGTTCCCTGACAAGACCCTCCGTCGATCAAGTCAGTATCCGAAGAAGATGAAAACTGGAGAAAGAACTATAGCTGAAATGTATATCGCATACCTGTGGTGAAGGGAGGAGAGCCTTATATAGCCGGGGGAGCTAACAGTCTCTGCCCTACTTCTGCCGCATTTTGTCTTATGTGGAGACAAGATCAAGGGTCACTGTCAGCTCGCCGACCGACATCGCCCCATCCTGACATACGCAGGGGGCGTCGTGGTACGAGTTGCTAGAGTTTGTCAGGCAAGTACTATGCCAGTGAGATATTCGCAATTCGCACACGAGTGGTGTCTGGCCCGATCCGACCTGCGCCAACTCTGGTACAAACTTTATCAGTGTAGTGTCAGAGGATAAGTACTGCTGCGGATGGTGACAACTCCCGAGTCGGACCGCAACAAAAAGGGTGCGCTGACCATCTACCCTGAGTGAAACCTAACTATGCAACTAATGACACACCGATCGGAGCATTTATACCACACCAAGTCGTGGGGTATTCGGACCTAACTCGGCAGACTTGTCCCTCGGAAAACAAAATGATAACATAAGGAGTGTGTCGATCGGCTGACTTTAAGTCGGGCACTCGACATTTCCAGATAGGGCTAGTTCACACTATACCCGCTTAGTCATTTATTCGGACGATCTGGCCCGAGTGGAAGTCGGGCCCATGTTCCTGCTCTGCCACGTCGAGTTGTCGAAGCTCCCGTGGTCATGACCTATCCTTATGAGGCGCCAGGCTGGCCGACCCGGGCTATACATAAGCTAGGTCGAGATCATCGCACAATTCCCAAACATGTAAATCTGTGAGGCTCTCTACGACGACCCCATGTCATTTCAATGGTACACAGGTGGAAAGTACATAGCAGGACTACCACGGCTAATGACACCTGAGAATCAACCTCTATCAAATCCAAATCCAGACAGACTACCATCCGCATATGAAGGTATCAAAAACTTCAGTGCTTCGGCGTCAATCCGATGACCTTCTTCGTGTCCTTGTACGCTGGATAGAACCATTAATTTGAAGGATGCAAAAGATACAAACTCCAAGACGTTCGGTAATTGAAAAATATATTAATTTATTAACTAATTAATTAGCAGTTTCAGTTAATGATTGATTAAGTAAATTAATAGATTACCACAATATGGATGTCCTTGCTCAGCAAACCATACAAGAACCTGCAGACGATGGCGCTCAACGTGAGGAAGAAAGAGATGGAGATATTGGATATTATTATTATTATCTCTATTAGGTGGGTTTATTTGTAAGTTGCACAAGTAAATACAATCTGAGCCCTTAAAGTGATCTAACTTATTTTTATTGGGTTTCGGATTATTGGATGCGGGTTCAATGTATAGAATCCTTTAGACCAATCTGTTATTATCTATGGGCTGATAACAGATTGGATTGCTATATAAAGGAGAGGTCCCCAAGGGTTTAGGTGATGTTTTATGGCCTAGTTTCTTGTTCCTCATTGATAAGAAACTTTTCGGCGCCGTCAAACCTAAGCCCCTTGGAAGATTCTCCTTCTCCTTTCCGCTGCATCTTCTTCCACAGGGATCAAGTCGACGACGCTACGACAAGGACAATGACTCTTCAATCAGGTTCCTTGTCATTCAGTTTATATTTTATATTTTTGTTATGTCATGATTCGATGAAACAATAGATCCGTGTTTATATGTCTTGTGTTTTCTCTTTCGAATTCTTATTTTGTTTCTAGAATTCATGTGGTTAGGAGAAAACCTAAGTTCTATCAATTGGTATCAGAGCTTTGCTTTGTTTCATCATTTTTATGGCGATAAAGTTTAAGTTTTTTTTCGTCGATTTATTGTATGTATGCTAGATTAAGTTTTCCTAGTATAATACAATTTTTATCGTCGAAAATCATGTAAAAGAAAAATTCTAGGATAGACTTGTTTTCTAAGTTTTTCATATTTTATGTGAAAAATGAAAACGTCGGAAAAAAAAACCGTCAGGTTTGACCTAATTTTTAGATTAAATTATAATGGTTTAATCGATTGACTTGGTCAATCAATCGATTAGCAAGTCTAAAATTATGAACAGAATAAATTTAATTTAATTGATTGTACAAATTTATTTTAATCGATTATCATCTTAAATTTGTGATAAGATGAATTAAGAATTATATCGATTAAAATGTTTTAATTTTTTGTACAATGGATGAAAAATTCTTTAATAGGAAACAATTTTTTTTCTCTTTCGCGTTAAAAGAAAAAAAAACTGTTTCAAAGAATGAATTAAAAAAATGTTCGGAAATAGTAATTTAAAAAAAATCTAACTGTTTCTGAATTTTATATATATATATATAACTAATACATTATATATATATATATATATATATATATATATATATATATATATTTAATGCATAATGATAAAGAGATTAAATAATATTTTTTAATATTATTTAATAATAGAACCATAAAGAAACTTTAATTTTTAAAGGATATATATATATATATATATATATATATATATATATTTAATGCATAATGATAAAGAGATTAAATAATATTTTTTAATATTATTTAATTATAGAACCATAAAGAAACTTTAATTTTTAAAGGAGGGTCCTATATATAATATTTTAAAGGAGGGTTCAACTTTTAAATTGATTGCGATAATTAATTGGGTAAACTAATTAATTATTATATGGTATCAATCGATTTATAAATCTACTTTGAATTATTAACGTTGATAAAGAAATTATCTGTTCGGTTAAAATATCTAGAATTTTTTTGAGTCTATCTATACAATGTGCTACTAGGTTGAACTATTGTGTCGACACAAAGGAAGGCACCTTAGGTAGATTTAGTGTATTTTGTATTGATAGACGTATATCTATGCTAAGAGTAATCGGCCTAAAGGAAGATTACTTTTATGCCAGATATATGTTTAAGATAGTTTATAACTATTGAACAAAATTTAGTTTTTGTTCTGATCATGCACAAAATATGTCGGCCCAAAGGAAGGTATATTGCATGGAAGATTAAAGGTGTTGTAAGCTATGGACCAATATATAACTCATATAAAGTGTCATATTATGCGCACAATGGGTCAGCCCAAAGGAAGACACATTGTGTGACCAATTAAAGTTTGAGTTATAGCAGAGAGTACCGCTAACAAATTATATTTTAATCTACAAATTAAAATATAATGTTGTATTTAGTATCTCATAAGGAGCCCATTAATATGCATTTAAAATTTTATTTATTTGCATAATTTTATTTCATATATGTTCTTGGCTTTAGTTAAATCGTGAGCTTAAATAAAATTTTACTCTTTAATTTCAGTGCAATATGTTACTGCCAACATTAATAACATCCCAACATTAACTGGTTCGAATTTTGCTGAATGGAAAGAATACGTCATCGTAGTCTTAGGCTGCATGGACTTGGACTATGCATTAAGGAATGATCGCCCCGCACCTTTGACTAGTGCTAGCACTATAGAGTAGAGGGCTGAATTTCAGCTGTGGGAGAAATCAAATCGCATGAGTCTAAGCATCATGAAGCTTTCCATACCGGCACAAATAAAGGGCTCAATAACAGAGAATAAAGATGCTAGGAGTTTCCTTAACCAACTGGCAGACCGATTCACCTCAAATGAAAAGGTCGAGACTACCACACTTCTTACGAAGTTGGTAACCATGCGGTACAGTGGTAAAGGAAACATAAGGGAGTACATTATGGAGATGTCCAATATAGCGACAAGTCTAAAAACAATAAAACTCGATATGTCTGAGAGTATGTTAGTACATTTCGTCTTGATATCTCTGCCTGCACGGTTCACTCCTTTTAAGATATCGTATAATACTCAAAAGGAAAAGTGGACATTGAATGAGCTTATTGCTCAATGCCTGCAAGAGGAGGGGAGACTGAATATTGAGACATCTGAAAGTGCTCACTTAGCAACGGGTTCTCTAAATGCGAGCAAGAAGTGAAAGAGGATCAATAACAAAGGTAAGGGAAAGCAAACTGCAGATTCTGGAGACAAACTTCTCAACTTTGTTAGTTCAGAAGTCAATTTAGCTATCGTACCCACTGACACTTTGTGGATAGATACTGGTGCTACCACTCACATAAGTGACACTATGCAGGGTTGTCTTAGGAGCCGACTTCCGCTTGATAGTGAAAGATACATCTATACGGGGAATGGAAAGAAGGCTGTAGTCAAGTCTATTGGTGTTTTTAGGCTTTATTTAGGAACTGGTATCTATTTGGATTTGGAGAATACATTCATTGTACCGTCTTTCAGGCGAAACTTAATTTCAATTTCTTGTTTGGACAAATCAGGTTATTCTTGTTCATTTGGAAATGAAATATTTAGTATTTTCTATAATTCAATTTTGATTAGGAATGGTTCCTTGGTTGATAAGTTTTATAAATTAAACACCTTTACTCCTACGACTGACAACATAATAATGCATAGTGTAGGTACGAAACGTAAATTAACCAACGAGAATTCTTCTATGTTGTGGCATAGGCGTTTAGGACATATATCCAAACAACGCCTAGAAAGGTTAATGCCACATGGAATTCTTAATTCCCTTAACATGTCAGACTTTGATGTCTGCATAGAGTGTGTTAAGGGAAAGACAACTAACAAAAGGAACAAAGGGGCTAGTCGTTGTAGTGACATTTTGAAGCTAATACATACGGATATTTGTGGACCATTCCCTAAGGCATCTTGGAATGGACACACGTATTTTATTAGCTTCATAGACGACTATTCTAGATTTGGCTATCTGTATCATATTCATGATAAGTCGCAATCTTTGGACATGTTCAAAATTTTCAAAGCCGAAGTTGAACTTCAACTAGATAAGAAAATTAAAGTCGTCCGATTCGACCGTGGAGGAGAATATCGGTCGATATGATGGATCAGGTGAACAACGTCCAGGACCTTTTGCAAATTACCTTGCTGAGTGTGGGATTGTACCTCAGTATACCATGCCTAGTACACCCAGTCAGAATGGTGTAGCTGAGCGTCGCAATCGCACCCTAAAAGACATGGTGAGAAGTATGATGACTTTCACTTCTCTACCGGAGTCTTTGTGGGGTGAGACACTCAAGACTGCAGTTTACCTTCTCAATAGAGTACCTAGTAAGACAGTAACTAAAACCCCATTCGAGATGTGGACGGGTAGAAAGCCTAGCATTAGGCATTTACACGTCTGGGGTTGTCCAGCTGAGGCTAGGCCTTACAAGCCTAATGAAAAGAAACTGGACTCAAGAACTGTTAGCTGTAATTTTGTATGTTACTCTGAGAGATCAAAGGGTTATAAATTTTATGATTCATCTAATAAATCCTTCTTCGAAACGAGAAATGCCAAGTTTATTGAGGACAGTGGGAGTGATAAAATCAGAGAAGTATCTTTTGAGGAAAGCGTTGGCAATCCTCCTATGGTCACTACTAGTGCAATCAGTAGTGGTATGGTTACCATACCACACATTATGGATGTTGCACATCCAGTGAACATAGTGAACCAAGATATTCCCATGACATCTCCAATGCAATTGGAGGAGCCTACCACTGAAATTGAAGTATTGCCTCATATTGATGAGCAAGTACCTCAACCACCTCAAACACAAGTGCCCTTAAGGCGATCCACAAGGGAACGGAGAAGCACGAATTCTCGTGATTATGTTTATCTCCAAGAGCATGAGTTTGATATAGGGTTGGAAAGTGATCCTACATCTTTCCAAGAAGTCAAACAATGCTCTAACCCAGAAAGGTGGATTAACGCCATGCAAGAAGAGTTGAAGTCTGTGGCAGACAATGACGTTTGGGAACTTGTCGAATTGCCTGAAGGTTCGAAACCCGTTGGTTGTAAATGGATATTTAAAACCAAGCAAGATTCGAAGGGCAATATCGAAAGGTATAAGGCTCGTCTTGTTGCCAAGTGATTCACTCAAAAGGAAAACATTGATTATAAGGAGACTTTCTCACCTGTGTCGACGAAAGACTCCCTTAGGGTAATCATGGAACTTGTAGCTCATTTTGATTTGGAGCTGCATCAAATGGACGTAAAGACTGCATTCCTCAATGGAGACATAGAGGAGTCTGTATATATGGTGCAACCGGAGAACTTTGAGTCCTCAGACTCAAATCACCTAGTATGTAGATTAAAGAAGTCCATTTATGGTTTAAAGCAGGCATCCCGTCAATGGTACCGGAAATTTGATCAAGTGGTTACCTCATTTGGATTTAGAGAGAACCCTGTTGATCAGTGCATATATGTCAAGTTCAATGGGAGCAAGTTTGTTATACTTGTTTTGTACGTGGATGATATATTGCTTGCGAGCAATAATAAGGGTCTACTGCATGAAACCAAGTCATTTCTATCTGGTAAATTTGAAATTAAAGATCTTGGTGAAATATCTTTTGTTTTAGGCATTCAGATCCGTCGTGATCGATCAAGAGGCATTCTTGGACTTTCACAACAAGCTTATATTGAGAAGGTGCTTATAAGGTATGACATGCAGAACTGTAGACCTGGTAACACACCTGTGTCAAGAGGTGACAAGTTCAGTTTGCAGCAGTGTCCACGACTTGAACTTGAAATAAAGGAGATGGAATAATTCCCATATGCATCAGCAGTGGGAAGTCTCATGTATGCACAAGTTTGCACTCGACCAGATATAGCATTTGTAGTTGGGATGTTAGGCAGATATGTTAATAACCCAGGACCGGCGCACTGGAAAGCAATTAAAAGAGTAATGCGGTATTTGCAAAGAACTAAAAGATACATGCTCACGTATCGGAGGTCAGATCATCTGGAGGTGATTGGTTATTCAGACTTCGATTTTGCTGGATGCTTAGATAGCAGGAGGTCCACTTCAGGCTATATCTTCATGCTTGCTGAAGGGGCTATATCTTGGAAAAGCGTCATGCAGACGCTAGTAGCTACTTGTACTATGGAGGCAGAATTGGTAGCATACTATGAAGCATCCAATCACGGGGTTTGGCTGCGGAACTTCATCACAGCATTGCATATCGTTGATGGCATTGACAGGCCACTGAGGATCTACTGTGATAATAAAGCTGCAGAACATTATGCCAAGAACAACCGTAGTTCGTCGAAGTCCAAGCACATCGACATTAAGTTTCTAGCGGTTAAAGAGAGAGTTCAGAGTCGTTAGATCATGGTAGAGCACATCAGCACAGATTCCATGTTGGCCGATCCACTTACCAAAGGCTTGGTGCCCAAGGTATTTCATGCGCATGTTGTGGATATGGGAGTTCTTCTTATGGAAGAAGAACTCATCTAGTGAGAGTTTGTATTTATTTTATCGCTCTATGTTAATAAAGGCAAACATTTTTTATTTTGATTATTGTACGTACCTAAAGTTCAAAAATAATAATGGGAATTCATATGTTTGTTTGACGCTCTGAATACGATGTCATATTTTACTACTGCTGTTTAGTATTTGGTGTTTGTAAATATGATACAGATTCCTTTTGGAATCGTAAAGTTTGGATCATGATTTGCTGTTGCAGTTTAGCATAAGGTGTTTGCAAATATGATCAGACTCTTTTGAGTCGCTTTGGACCAGTTGGAAATTGACATGTACTGATCACATTTCATGTAATTTCAACTCTATACATCCGCATCTTGATCTATGTCATTAATGACATTGGTATTGTGATTACTGTTGGGGCTTGTTACGATCATATACAGTAGCTATGACCTCTTTATTCCTATACCAATGAAGTTAATGGACCAGATTGTTTAAAGGGGTATCTTGTACCCATAAAGTTTGATATCAACTAAAGTTTTGCTTGTATTTACTATACAACTCACATTTAGCCCAAGTGGGAGATTGTTGGATATTATTATTATTATCTCTATTAGGTGGGCTTATTTGTAAGTTGCACAAGTAAATACAATCTGAGCCTTTAAAGTGATCTAACTTATGTTTATTGGGTTTCGGATTATTGGATGCGGGTTCAATGTATAGAACCCTTTAGACCAATCTGTTATTATCTATGGGCTGATAACAGATTGGATTGCTATATAAAGGAGAGGTCCCCAAGGGTTTAGGTGATTTTTTATGACCTAGTTTCTTGTTCCCCATTGACAAGAAACTTTTCGGCGCCATCAAACCTAAGCCCCTTGGAAGATTCTCCTTCTCCTTTCCGCTGCATCTTCCTCCACAGGGATCAAGCCGATGACGCTACGACAAGGACAATGGCTCTTCAATCAGGTTCCTTGTCATTCAGTTTATATCTTATATTTTTGTTATGTCATGATTCGATGAAACAATAGATCCGTGTTTATACGTCTTGTGTTTTCTCTTTCGAATTCTTATTTTGTTTCTAGAATTCATGTGGTTAGGAGAAAACCCAAGTTCTATCAGGAGAATGACATGTATTCCACACTCTTTGTCCTAACGACGAGTCTCTGCAAATGTCAACCCTTCTTTCTTCAGTAAATTATACAGTATATTATACACTGACATGAGAAAAGAAAACATGTAAATTTATTGACAATGATACTCGAGGGAGCAGCGAAGACGTTGATCGAGAAGCCAACATTGATCCACCCTAGAATTTGAGCTCTTGTTGGGCCCTCTGCTAGAAGCTGAGTCAAGTGAAGGATCAAGCCGCGAAGCTGCCCACGAATCCCATGATGTATACCCATGAATCCTTGATGGTGTAGAACAAGTAGATGATGACCTAAATGGTCTCTATTACACATCAGAAGGAGTTGATAGAGATTAAAAGATACTTGTTGGTTTTCAGGATGATATATATGTAGAAGATTCATAGCATGACGGTAAAAAGAGCAACCACGTATGGAATAATCTATTGAATCCTTTTGTCGATTTTTTCTTATACACACTGTAGAATGTAGGCCTTGTTCAAGAAAAAGTATAAACAATTATACGAACAATAACAAAGGAGAGCTTATGAGACTTACAATGGTGTTATATACACCATAGACGAAATAATGTTACCATTTAATGATCAAACTTGTTAAATGAGTCAGTTCACTTTCCCCGAATTTTGGGCATAGGATGGAGTTTGTGGGATATGCCGTTACTAAGAGGGGAGGGGTTGCCGCCACTGCTTCCTCTCCCCTGTTAAGGCAATTCTTCTTTTCCAGTATCCGGAGAGAAACTACAGTTGTTGCTCTCCCTCATCTTCCTTCTGAATGTTGTGTCGGATGCATCTTTGTGGGAAGAGGTAGTCGGGGCCTTCAAATGGGGTTGTGCTACCCATGTATTACCTCAGACGTCCTCATCTGTCACCGGTTACTCGAATGAAGTACCCCGATGATGGTCAAAGATTCAAGGAGGACGTCTACAGACTCCTGCGTACCGCATATTTGGAAGACGGTTCCAAGTCAAGCGACCTTGTGGGAATGACGCAATAGCGAAGAAAGGCCCAAGTAGAGGAGCGCTTCCTCTTACTAGATATTCAGATTGTTTCTTGATATTTCTCTGAGACATTGATCTTCATGTATTCCCATATAAATAAAACAAAATTTTTATTACCTTGTATATGTGTATATCTGTATTGTGTTAATACTTTGACGTCTCACTTGCTCCCCTTTAGCCGGGCAAGCCATGCTATCTTGGCTTCTGCCGCACCTAAGTGTCCCGGACCCTTGAGATGTTGCGAGGCCTCATGATTTTTGCACTTGGCAGGGAGTCCGTAGCAACCCAGGCCAAGCCTAAGTACCTCGGGCATCTGCAGCACCGCGAGGTATTAGGATTTTGAGTACTTGGTCGGGTGTAGCAACCCAGACCAAGCCTAAGTACCTTGGGATCCGCATCACCGTGAGGCATTAGGGTTTTTGTCCTTGGTTGGGAGTCCGTAGCAACTCATACCAAGCCTAAGTACCCCGAGCATCCGCAACACCGCGATGTATTAGGGTTTTGGGTACTTGGTCGGGCATAGCAATCCAGACCAAGCCTAAGTACCTCGGGCATCCGCAGCACCGTGAGGCATTAGGGTTTTTGTCCTTGGTTGAGAGTCTGTAGCAACCCAGACCAAGCCTAAGTACCTCGGGCATCCGCAGCATCGCAAGATATTAGGGTTTTGGGAACTTGATCGGGCATAGCAACCCAGACCAAGCCTAAGTACCTCGGGCATCCGTAGCACCGCGAGGCATTAGGGTTTTTATCCTTGGTTGGGAGTCCGTAGCAACCCAGACCAAGCTTAAGTATCCCGGGCATCCGCAACACTGCAAGATATTAGGGTTTTTGTCCTTGGTTGGGAGTCCGTAGCAACCCAGACCAAGCCTAAGTACCCCAGGCATCCGCAGCACCGCGATGTATTAGGGTTTTGTGTACTTGGTCAGGCGTAGCAGCCCAGACCAAGCCTAAGTACCTCGAGCATCCGCAGCACCGCGAGGCATTAGGGTTTTTATCCTTGGTTGGGAGTCCGTAGCAACCCAGACCAAGCCTAAGTACCCCGGGCATCCACAGCACCGCGAGGTATTAGGGTTTTTAATTCTTCCGTGGTACGTGGGTAGTTTGAAGAAGGCATCTTCCTTTATTCCTTGAATTTGCTGCAAGGCAGGAAAAATACACAGAATGACATACAATATATAATGCAGACCTTACCGGGACTGGAAGGGTCAGAGACAGCTGCTTGGCCCGGACCTCCCGAGCCTCTAATCCTTCTCACTCTGTGCATGACCTACTCCTTTAGCTAATCTTCGAGACCCCTTGGGTTCTTCCGTGACTCTGTTCTGACTTCCCTGCTATAGCACTGTCGCGACACCAGCTGGTCTCCTTTAACTTCGACCACTCGATCACCTACGGGGAATTTTATCTTCCGGTGGTAAACAGAGACCACCGCCTGGAAAACGCTGAGCGCTGGGCCACCCAGGATAGCGTTGTAGGAAGAGGGAGCATCTACGATCAAGAAGGGAGTCCTCCTGGTCCTTTCAAGCCTGTCACTGCCCAAGGAAAGTGATAGGGTGATTTGCCCCACCGGCTATACTCGATACCCCGTGAAACCGAACAATGGGGTTAACCTCATAGTTAGCAATACGAGCTATAATCACTAAGGCGTCTTCATAGGGAGCTTCCACTTCTTCTAGGTCAGCTGATCCAAAGGATATTGTAGGGTCGGGCTCCTGACTCCGGCTGGTCCCAATGGAGTAATTTTCTAGTCACCGGGTATGAGACTTCTTTGTCCGGTTGGAGTCCCCTCCAGTAGGTCCTTCGGAGATGACTCCCACATGCCCGGAGGGCGGGCCGTGCATAGGGGTCTTGCCCTTTTGAGGATCTCTTTCTAAGGAGAGGGATCTTCGGGGCATGGGTCCCCGACTCATCCTCGCGATCGTGATCGAGACCGATGTTGGGCCTCGTTTTCCCCCGCCTGTTGCCGCCGAGGGGAGAAGCACCGTCGTGGGGACCTTCGACGATAACCTGATTTATTCCACTTTCTCCGAGTTTTGGTCTCTACCTCATCACCAAATTTCTTCTTCAATGCGTGACACTCCTCGGTGGAGTATGTGGTACTACCGTTAAACCCGCAGTACTTCTGTCCGGGCTTTGGCTGTTCGGTATCCACGGACTCAACCAGCCTGTGTCTGCCGGCCCACTGATCTTTCCCGAGATGAAGGTCCTTTCCCCGGGTTGGAGCCGGAGGCTCCCTTCTTTCAGACCGAGGAGCGACCGGAGGAAGGACTCCGGATGGTTCCTTGCGACGGGCGTACTATACCTCCTCCACATTAACGTGTTTGACAGAACGTCCTAGTAGGTTGTCGAAACTAGCGGGAGGCTTCTTTACCAAAGATCGGAAAAAGTCCCCCTCCGCAAGTCCTTAGGTGCAAGCACTGACAAGTATTTCAGACGTGGCGCAGGGCACGTCCTGGGCTACCCGGTTGAATCACTGGATGTATTCCTTGAGTGGCTCCTTTAGCTTCTGCTTGAGGGCGAACAGATTGAGGGTCGTCTTCTGATAACGACGGCTGCTGGCAAAGTGGTGAAGAAAGGCGGTTCTAAACTCTACGAAGGAGTTGATGGAACCTGGTGGTAGCCTTTGGAACTACCGTTGGGTTGCTCCAGACAAGGTGTTCAAGAACACCTAGCACTTTACACCGTCAGTGTATTGGTGCAAGAGTGCAGCGTTCTCGAACTTACAGACATTGTCTTCCGGGTCTATTTTTCTGTCATACTCGGGGATCCCAGGCCCACGGAATTGTTTCGGCATGGGGTCTTTGACAATCTTCGATGAGAAGGGCGTAGAGGGAATTTTGTGAGAGGCCTTAGGTTCCTCTCTTCTCCCTTGTCCTTCTTCATGCCTCTGAGCACTGGAGGCTACAGAGTGGACCTTCTCGATATCTCCAGGGGAGTCTCTTCGGGGACCCGGGGCTGCTCCGACTTGTCGACCCAGTGGTGTGATGGACCTCCGCGAGTGCGAGACGGAGACTCTGGGGACCTCCTCTCGCGTAAGAGCCCCTTGTTGCGAGGCCGCTTGTTTGACTTGGTGCTGCTCGAGCGCTTCTTTGATGGCGTTGGCCACCAAGCGATCGAGTTCCTCCCTAGTAAGGACAATGGATTGTCCTTCTGGTCCTACCATCGGTGCTCCTTCAGGTGCTTTGCTGGTTTCCCACAGACAGCGCCAAATTTGTTCCGGAAGGAGTCGACGACGATGGCCAGGCACCGAGGTTCTGCCCACGTGGAGGCTGGCAGGAGGGAAGGAACTCTGTACCCTACGAGATCAACACGAGCATTAGGAGAACATGCCGGAGGTTGTCCGGCGGAGCCCACTCCGACGCTCAAGTCAGTACCTCGATAGAGAAAGGTGTAAGGCAAGAAAGAAAGTATGAGTCGTAGAGAGTGCTCAACCCCCCTTATCAGAGGGGTTGGGGTACCTTTTATACTGGCCTCCACTGTCTTAAGGGTCGTGGTGATTCCGTGCCAACAAGGATGCTTATCCATAGATCCGCAAAGGAGGGGAAGAGTCGTTATTTGCTGTCGAAGGTAGCTAGGGCTCCGCTTCCCCGAGGTGGTGTCGGGGTCTTCTGGGCCGGGTGATCGCGGGCATTATAGCTCTCGAGATGGTCTAGGGACCCCGCCTCCCGGGGTGATCCCGGGAGGGATCTTCTGGTTGACTTTCCCGGACTGCCTCCCGAGGGGGCCCCAGAGGCTCCTCCTCCCGAGAATGTCTCGAGGGCTCTGAAAAAAGAGTCGCTAAGACTCATTGCATTCTGCCACAAAGCTTCTTCATCCCATGTGTCTGCCACGGGCTATTCAACCCTATCACAATCAAACCTTACCTCAGTGGTGGCTTTGATCGGGTGGAGAGGACGTCATGCGTGGAGCAAAAAGGGTTGTGGCGTCGGCTTCGAAGAGAGGGCAACAGTCGCTAGCATAAGGACAGGCTCAGCGTCGACAACTCAAGGGAAGAATAAAAATCGCGTGGAGTGGCTTCGCCGGCAATCGGATGACATTGGTGAGGTCAACACCTCTCACGATCGCAGCAACACAAGAGGAAGAGGAAGAGAGTCGCGTGTAGAGGAGGTTGCGGCATGATTAGGGTTCACGACAGAGGAAGGTTGCGCTCGGTGGTTTCCTTCACGTGCGACGAGGAGGAGGAAGGAGTCGGTGGTTCGCGAGGAGGTGAAATCGCGTCGGGAGGAGAAGGGAAAAGGTTTAAAGGGGGAAACTATTTTTGCAAAAAGGCCCTCCAACTTTATCTATTCTCAACCAAACCCTTAAGTTTCGTTTATTATGCACTTTAACCCTCAAATTATAGTATTTAACATTTCAGGTCTGTTTGGAATGTTAAGGTTTGGGCATTATTTGTAGGGATAATTATAAACCTATTATATTAAGAGAATCATGAGAATTCTTTTGTGTAGAGAAAATTTTAATAAAGTTTCGATTGTTTCGTAGAGTAGGTACGTCACTAAATCATGATATATAATTCTTCTTTTCCTTTTCTTTTTTGTATGTCTTTGTCTCATTATTCCATGTGATTTTTTTTCTCTCGTCCTCTTATTCTATGGTAAAGATTGAGAAATGTTAACCCTTTTGTGTAACAGGTCCCATGTGTTGTTTCAAGAAGACTCATCATGAAACCAACTAAGCACTTGCAAAACCCTCAAGCTGAATTAAGGCCATGAACCTCGAGGAAGGCCTACTGTACTAAAGCCTCTACCAAAAAATGCAATTAATGATATTCATAAACAAAATCCTGATAGAGAGACACCTGTTTGCAGATCGTTGGAAGCTGAATCCATTTATATCAAAGAAGTGTGCTCAGGCCCACCTATCTCTTCCCAGCTGCGCCAATTAATGATCTCACTACCCACCTCTCTATCATTATCTATCTCTCTTGGTGTTTTTATGACAGATTCTTCTTTGACAGTTTCCTGTCATTTAGAAAATAATGCCACAGATTTAATTGGTATCCAAAGAGGCCGCTTATACAATCTGTAGTGAAGGGCCTTCACCCAAATAACCTGAAAGATAACCACACATTTGAAAGATTAATTGATTGTTGCCTTTTCTTTTTCTCCTTCCTATCGCAATCTGCATATGAAATCTTGAACGCGATTCTTTTGACACAGAGAGAGCTGAAAAAGGACTCTCCATTGTGAGAAGCTTCCTTATGTTTTGTTCATCACCCTGCAGTTATTTATACTTATTCAGTCTTTTTTTTTACGTTTCAAAGATCAACTTTTCTAAGACTACAAAAACAGAGAGAAAGAGAGAGAGGGGGATTTTTCTTTGAGTGAAGGGCTTCTTTTGGATGATTAAAAAGTACAAGGTGTCCACCAATAACAAACGAAACTGATGTATCCTTACGTAAATTTGCCCGTCTAATTAAAGATTCAAAATATATTTGCCCGTCTAATTAAAGATTCAAAATATTGACTGTCTTTCCTTTCTCCTCTGGACAGAGGTCGACATCCTGGAAGTTGCATCCGTAAAACAGTTCGAATTATATATAATTAATCATTCTCAAAGAGTACTAATGGCTGGTCATGGAGCAAGAGACGTGTATTATATATGAACACTGTGAATCGGGCATGCATTAAGTTGGCAGTTGTATTTGAGAGTAATTAAGTACTTTCTCTTACAAATACAAAGTTAATGCTTTACGAATTACGATAATGATTGCATGCGCCATAAGATTGATCGATCACTTAGGCGAGATCGACGCTGATGAGGCGTATGATGATTTGATCAGCCGGTGGATTGCACCAGCGCGTTCTTCTTCACCAGGAAAATTCGAATCCCAAAGCAAAGGGTCGAGGCGAGGGACCCGCCGCCGGAGAACTCTGCCTCGACGTCGTCGTCGTCGGAGGGCCGTCGGTGGTGGTCGGTCCGCGGAGAGTAAGAGGACGAGGATGAGAGGGAGGAGGAGGAGGACTGCGACAGGGAGGAGGAAGGGGACATGGAGGGTGCTGGGCCGCCGCCGACGGTGGCCTTCTTGAGAGCGAGGAGCCTAGGGAGGGACAAGAAGCTGGATTTAGAGCTCGCCGGCTTCTTGGCCGACCTGGTCCTGCTCCTAGGACTGGAGAAGTGGTAGCAAGGAGGAGGAGTGAGCGGAGGGAGGACGGCGGCGGAGGAGGTGTGCTTGGGCGTCCCCGGCCGGGATTCCCACCGGAAAGGCACGGATCCGGCGGCCGCCACGCCGTAGTACAGTCGGAAGGAGGAGTTGGCGAGGGAGGTCTCTTTAGAGAGCAACCTGGCGCAGAACTTGTCGTCCTCCTTGATTTGGAGGAGGGAGGAGCCACCGCCAGCGCCGCCGGAGATCATCTCTAGTTAACTTAGCCTACTCCGACGAACTACAAGGCGGGGAAGCTGCGAGGGGACATTCAACTCGGAGGAGTCGTGGTGTAATTATAGAGGCATTTTAATAATAATAAATTAAAAAATACTTTTAGTATTATTAATTTTAAATTTATTTTTAAAAATGCTTTAGAATTGGTGCGGGCAAAGAGTACAAGATGGCCCAAATTAAATCCATTCTTATGGTTTGAGTTATAACATACTTCCAAATCCCACGGGTTTAGTCGAGTTGATATTCGAATAAGATTTGTAATAAAAAAGGTATGGTTTGATTCTCGGTAGGTGTAATATTATTTTGGATTATCTCGTGGCTTAAGAAAGTAGCTCGGCTGAGACTGAATAAGTCTCCATGATTTATCCTCTTTTAGAGTGCGTGGAGACGCCCTGACGGAGTAGCTAAGCTGACGACTTTGCCTTTTACCATCATAGTGATAACGTACTTCAGAGTGGTATGGTTCGATTCTAATTAGATATAATTATGTTTTTGAATTATCTCGTGTTCTCTATCTAGGAAGGTCGCTCGACTAAGATTGAATAAGCCTCATAATTTATTCAATTCCAAAGTGTCTGGAGCCGCTCTAGAGGGGTCATTAAGATGACAATTTCATCTTTTTGCCACCAAAGTGATAATATACTTTTGTTGGATTCGGAGCGCATGCGAAATGTGTATATTAAAATCAGATTTTACTCTAAATCATGGTTCTCTTCGTGATACATATAGTTCTAAACAAAATCACATAAAACATAGCATGAAATGAAAGCATACGTCATACTTCTTGATTCTTTGTGAATGATATTACGAACAAATGAGAGCTCCACAGGTGACTCTTTAGTGGTATTCACGTGCACTAGATCATGAACTAGATGATCTGTTAGGTACTAGCCACTTAAATCGACAAAAAACTTTCGGAAGCACTATGGATTTGGAGATGTGTCTCCAATCAGAGAAGGAATAGGTTGTCAAAGACTTTCCGAGAGAAGTGGAGAGAGTTGTCATAAGAAAGACAAAGGAGAAGTGTCTCCAAGTCTTCTTCTAAGGGTGACTATTTATAGCCTCCAAAGAAGATGAAGAGATATGACTCTTCATTTTCTCTATTAATTATCATAATTGCAACTCTTTAAATTCTCCATTAATAATTATTAATAGAAGCTCTTCAACTTCTCCATTGATGATCATAATTATGGTTCTTCAAATTCTCTAAAGAGAATAAGAGATAAACTCCACTCTCTCTTCTCATAGTATTTGATCTTGATCCATTCTAGCTTTCGATATTTCAGAAATAATTAATAATCTAATTAATTCTTATTCAGAAATAATAAATTGATTAATTTAGTATCCACTAAAATAATCAATTATGGATAATGTTCATGTCTACGTACTATACGTGCGACGCTCTAGGTTCTATACACGTAAGCAGTGTAAATCCATACACAAACTAAGTTAACCGTCTAGCAATAATTTTTAGTCACCCAACGTGATAGAATATTAGTCATAAACTAAAACTACTATAATCCGATTACTGTGTAATTTAAACTCTTCATCTATTACCCTATATCCTAATTAATTTGGTGCACTATGCATCATCACCAATTTAATTATTTTACTTGATTTCCAAGATATAATAGACTTCTCTGAATCATAAATCATTCCTCTCATGGCCATGAATTTCGAGTAACTAATATCTCTA
This sequence comes from Boesenbergia rotunda, assembly GCA_024364735.1. NCBI lineage: Eukaryota > Viridiplantae > Streptophyta > Magnoliopsida > Zingiberales > Zingiberaceae > Boesenbergia > Boesenbergia rotunda. The sequence goes on along the minus strand of JAGFNQ010006852.1, from coordinate 278,527 downwards.
TCAAGCGACCAAAATGTTAACTCCCTAATCCAAGAGAATGATGAATCCTCTATTGATTCACCATTATTCTCTCTACATTTTATTATACACTTAACTACCGTATTAATCACAATCTGATTAAAGACTGCTTTTAACGACGTCAAAGTATATAACTCTACGCATAAAATAAATGAAGGTCTCAAGTCAAAATATTAGTTACACTCATTCATTAAGACGAACGACCAATGATGTTTAATATGTAGTATTCTCTTAGGTGGGTTGTATCCAGTGTACCTCTAAACTCAAGACACCCCTAAGTACAACTTGGATATCCATCCCTCAGTCTTTCTCGATCTAGTTATACTTAGCGTTAATATAGATATTTAAGCCCCCTCTAGATATATCTATCTGATCAAGGATTATTTTCAGAATAATATAACCATTAATCTGTGAGACTTTATCATTAATCATATACGTACAGAAGAATAAATGATTAACGATAAATACTTACTCTTATTAAATAATTATTCATAAATATACAAGAGTGTTTTAACACATAGGTACACTAACAACCTTGTCCCATGGACATAGGTGAGCTGGTAGTGGTGTAGCAGATGACCTAGCAATTTTTTTGATTAATATATTGAGTTCAAATTTAAAAAATTAAAACTAGTCCGGCTCAATTGAAAACAACCCAATCGATCATAAGCCAAGCCCAGCCCTACTCACTAAATGACTTCGCTTCAACTAATAGAAGAAAAAAGAGCTTTCTTTTAATGTCATTCGATGCATTGAGGAGCAGTAGACCACAAAAAGCACAGTCGCGGAACAGTAATAAGGATCGCGCAGTTGGGATCAGTTTTTCAAGTCGTTCAACGTCATGAGTCCAAGATCATCTCCTTAATTTCCTCTGTTCCTTTTTCCAGTTTAGCAATTGGGTTTTATTTTGCAACCATTTTCTCGATTACAGCCGCCACAACAAGTTTTGAAGCTTGCTATTGTTTAATGTATGTATTATTATTTTCGTAATTTACTTAGTACAATGGAAGATCCTGATTATGTCATTGCCAGTTGATATTTTAGTGGTAGATTATCATATGAGAATAGAGATCGAATTTCTTGGGAAATAAAATCTCTCTCAACTAGAGAGGTCGCTCAAGTACTCTGATTCACTCTCTTCATCTCGCTATGGAGTCGGCGACGAGGGATGCTCACCTTTTGCCACATGAGTGATAACATACTTTAAATTCATCCTTATTACCAGGGCTATGATGCGATAGTAAGATGTGTATAAGCTCTCTAAGTAATAAGGATTTAAATCTCATCCAAAGCATATTACCCATGGAAAGTTTGAAAATTTTGTGAAGTTAAGTCATCCGTAAGGACCTATTTGTACTTATTGATTTGTCTAGATAGTCAGAGCTAATTTTTATGGGACTAAATTAATTATTTTATGGATTAGTCGGTTGGTGAGAGTTGAATATCTATATTAAAAAAAAATTAGGCTAAAACAATTTTAACAAATCTATATAAAAAACCTTCTTTGATAAATATAAAAAAGTAAACTACGTAATTTTTTAATATTTTGTAACTTTGAATACTCCATAATTTTTAATGCACCCACCCTTGGATAAGATCTTAGCTTAAGAGTGAATCATTCATGCTTTCTTAGATAAAAGTGTTAAAACTCAAAGCTCGAATTGGGAATTGGGAGCAAGTAAAATTAAGAAATTTGATTGAAAAATGAATTGGTGATAAATTCGCTTTAAATATCCATATTAACTAGCAGATTCGAGGCAAATAGGTTGAAGGTGGTTAGCCGAATAATATACAACAAGTGTGCAACCACGTGAACCTAGGTCGAGTGTAGTTCAAGCCAAAATAAGAACAAAATTATTATGAAGACCACTTTTATAAGCATATAAACTTTATATGCTTTATATTGGTCACAGATTAAAAGGATGACTTCAATTGTTAAAAACTCATTCCTGTTTAGAATGTTAAAACAGGATTACTACTTAAACATGTTTCCGGAACACCGGCTCCGAATCCGATTCCCTAGCATTCTCTGGTTCGACTTCGATTCCTGAGCACTGTTTCCGGGTTCAGTTTTTTATAAAAATCTATATATCGAATCCACTCTTCCTTTTGATAATCGTAGATTATTATGGATTATCACACTGTTAGATCATGTGAGGCTTTAACACGATCTAACCACCAGGCACTGAGAAAGGAATTCCTGAGCTGAAGCATCATGATTCAGGAGCTGCAGTACTCTTACAATTGTGAAGCAGTGCAGACACTACTGTTGCAGAATCCACTTAATCATGTCATGTGTTCTTCTAATTAATCACTCCACCTCTGATTCAATGATAAATACTCCATTACTGCGAGGACTAGAGGCACTTACCTGATAGTTAAGAGGCCATTTAAGCTACAGTCGGAAGCAATCAAGTAACTGCCATTCATAAATCATGAAAAGGAAATGACAACTTTTTTATTCTTTATTTCTTTCTTCTTGAATTTGCACTTTCTTTTTGAATCAAGTAGTGTATTTCTTTCATGCATCATCATGAAGCTTAATTTCCTTTGTAGTAAGGCATGATAGGTTTTTAATGTTGTCACTTCACTAAACACAAAACGTGCATTTGATGTTTGGAGTCATGCCTAAGGGAAAAGGTCCTTATGGCTTTGATTTTGCATGTGCAATTCTGTTCATCAAAATTTATTGGAAAACAAAAAGAATAAAAATAAAAAGATAGGGAAATTATGTTAGACAGTCTTAGTTTTTAGTTATGCTTTGCCTGAGCCCCATTTAAGTGGACACTTAAGAAAGATTTTATTGAATACAATAAGAAGAAGATAGACTTTGAGTAGGAAAATTTTTTCTCTATAATATATTTACAAATCAATTTCATTAAATCTTAAACTTGCTCGTCTTATTGCTACAGTAATAAATAATGTAAATATAAATTAAAAATTCTATAAAAGTAACATCGTCGATATGTCCGAGTGGTTAAGGAGACAGACTTGAAATCTGTTGGGCTCTGCCCGCGCAGGTTCGAACCCTGCTGTCGACGATTTAACGTTTTTTTTATGTCATTTTTATTATGTATTTTGAGATGACATTAGAGGCTCCATTTTGAGAGATTGAAAAGAGCACTGTCTCGTTGAAAGGTTTTATACATCTGTCCTTTTTCAACATATTTCTTTAGAGAAAGAAGCCATTAGGGCCGGACTAATCCAAACGCCGACCCATATAATTATAAAAACATAGTCATCTGGACTTCTGCTGCGGCAGTGCTACACGGCGGCATGACAAAGCGTCGCCGCTCAACCAGTGGGATAAATCGAAAAGTACTTATCATGATTCAAAAATCTAACAGTTTGAGATGAGTCTCCCATTTAAAAATAAAATCTTATAAAATACGTTGTAATTAAGAATCCCTTGCGTTTTTGCTGCACCATAATCTCAAGGGCAAAAAGAAGCAGAGGTGGAACTTAGAACGGTAAATTAACATCCTAAATAAATTAATTTATTTACATTTGTAAATAATCAATCTTAATAAATAAATTTAAATTATCAAGATTAACAATTAAATAAATTTAAATTGAAAATTAGAACTAAATTTAAATTCGATTCAATTTGATTAATAATTTTGAAACATCTCAAAATTTAACTTATTTACTGCTAGCGGAAATGACTATGCATGATCATTCATATCTTTTAATACAAGAGCCAACACAAGTTAATTGTTTCAAATCATACGCACAAACAGACCAATGAATTTGAGAAAATTTGACCGAAACTTGTTGTTGTTCTATTATCAAATGATAAAAAAAAAAATCAATCCAACAAATAGATCATGATTCTTAACTTTGGAGAGAGGAGTCACCAAGAACAAAACAATCGAGATGGTACAAGATATAGAGTTGAAAGATGTGTCGGCGATGTGCTATCTCTGTTGGAGCTACATAAACTATATTCATTATGCTACATAAATTCATTAAATTATAAAAAACTATAATTCATTATGCTATTGGAGTTAGGGATGGAAATAGGACAGGTCAGGCTTTTGCCTTAACAGACCAGGTCTGTATAGTAACAAAATGGCCTAAGCCTGATCTGTGACCTATTATAGGCTTTGTTCTTGGCCTAAGTCTACCTGGCCTGCGGCCTGTTTACAAAGCCTGTAAATTAAAACACTTTCTACAAGCCAACAGGTCAAAGCATTAAATTGGTTGAAAACCAACCTTAACAGGCCTTACATCATACATGTCTCAGACAGGCCAGACTTACAAATATATACATATGTATCTAATCTTAACCGGCCCAGGCTAGCCTATCAGGCTTGGTAGTCTTTATATTGAGTCTGGATCTGACCTGATAAGAAAATCATGCTTTGAAATAGACCTGAATATTATTCTATTTTAAACAGGTCAGGCTAGATCAGGCTGAATACAGGCCATACCACAAGCCCTTGACAGGTCGCTTGGCCTATTTCCATTCCTAATTGGAGCTACATAAATTCATTAAATTATGCTACATAAATTCATTATGGTATTAGAGCTACATATTGATTATCACGAATATTCAATATGCTACATAAATTCATTAAATTATAAAAAATGATATATAAAAATTAAATCTAATAACAAAATGTTCATTCTCTTCTTACTTTTTGTTGTGCAAAATTATCAATTAAATCATTATAATCAAGCTTAGTTATCTTCATTTTTTCAATAAATAATATGGTCAAATCATTCAATCTATCATATAACATAGTTGATTGAAAATAGTTCTTTATCAGTTTCAACTTTGAAAAACGTCTTTCAACAGGCGTTATCGTAACTGGTATAGTTAATAATATTCTATAAACTATCCAAGCATTAGAAAACCTATGATGCAAATTTTTGATATACTCCAAGACTTCAAGTGGTTTGATAATCCAATTCGGCAATGCTTTTTTGAATAATTACAATTTAGAAAATAGTTCAAGCAAATTAATATTAGAATCATCCTCGTGTTTCAAAAAACCTTCAAGTGCAGCAGATGAATTGTTCAAACTCTCATCATTTGCATCTTTCAACTTGCTCAATTAAATAAAAATTCAAAAGTCTCTTCATATTTCTGAAACTGCTCAAATCTTATCTTGAGTGAAGAAAGAACATTATCAACTATTTGCAAAAAATAATTTACTGAAAAATATTTTTCAACTCCTTGTATTGGTTCATCTCGAGAATTTTCATCAAATATTCTTTTTCTATGACGAATAAGAGTTTCATGAAATATGGGTTCAACCTCCATTCCTAAAGCAATCTTTTCAGTTTCACTCTTCGTGGCTTTAAAATCAATATTTTTGTATTCTTCTAAAAAGATAATATAACCCTTTAGGACACTAATACCCTCATCAATAGTCATATCTTTTCTTTGGAGAATCTTGCTAACTTTATTTACTTTCTGCAATACTTCAAACCATATTAGTATGCCCACAAAAATTCAAAACTTCGAAGTTCATAATTTGCCAAAGACCCTACATCACTCACTGTTGTTGCATCACCACTATATTCTACTAGATGCAATAGTGCATCTCTTATTTAAGGAACTTGAAATCTTACAGCTTTTACGCTATCATGATGACTTTCCCAACGTGACCATGATTTTAATGTAAGTTCTTTTTTATTACGACCTTTTACAAAAGATTTAAGGGCATCCCATCGTTTTGTTAAACCGGAGAACAATTTATAAATTCTTTGTATCACTCCAAAAATGATTTAGGTTGAACATAACTCATAGCCATATCACAAAAGGCAAGAGATGAACACACACAACCTCTCTTTAAAAAAAGTAACTTTTTAAAAAGTAATGAAAATGAAAGATATCAATCCCCATAACTCTCGCACGCTAAGCGAGCGCTCTATCATCTAAGCTACATCCCCATTAAAACTAGTTAATGCCAACATTATAATAGTTGTCTTTTGACCTTATTAAGAGATTGAGTTTGATTGTATTACTGAGTTGTCGACAAGGACAACAAGCCTCTCTTAAAAAAATAACATTGTTAAAAACAATAGAGATGGATCATATTGATCTCAGTGCCTCTCGCATGGTAAGCGCACGCTCTATAATATGATCTACAACCCCATTTAAGCTATATCCTCATTGATGCTAGTTAACGACAATAATATAATAGTTATCTTTTGACCACGTTAAGAGAGATGCGGAGTATCGATCCCCATACCTCTCAATTGAGCGATCTTCCATCTGAGCTAAATCGCCATAAAAAATTTGCATCCATGGGCATAGTTGAGATAGTAAGGTATTGGTAGATTGTCAGTAAAAGTCTTGTGTTCGAACCACGGAGTTGGTGGGCGTATATCTCTGCATCCTGTGTAAAAAGTCTCTCTCCCCCCCTAATCTCTTACTTTCTCAGTCACCGTAATTTATCTCCTTCATGTACCTAGGGAGGGTGTTGAGAGCTCGCCTTTTTGCCACTAAATCACCATAAAAAGTAAAATGCACACACTGTAAATCACTCTTATAGCTAGTTATGTGGTTAGCACTTTGCCCTTCTTGCTCGGCATTTTCACTCCAACTCAATCCCCGTGCCTCTCTCATGATAAGAGAACCCTCTACCATCTTAGCTACATCCCTATAGAAGCTAGTTAAGGCCAACATTATAATAGTTATCCTTTAATCTTATTAAGAAATTGGGTTGGAGTATATTACCGAATTGTTGGCAACAACTAAGGGTGCAAACGAATCGAATTGAATCGCGAGCTTTTCGAACCGATACAAAAAATATTCGATTCATATCGAAATTATTGAATTCGAACATATACTATTTTGTTTGATTATTCGTGAGCCGCTCGCGAGCCAAATTTGAATAGAATACTAACTATTTTACAAAGTTTTTATTTAAATATATTCAAATTAAGGTTCGAATAATTCGAATCGATTAAATTATTTCAATCTATAGTTCGAATAGGCTCGAATCAAGGTTTGAACAATTCGAATCAAACTCAAGCTCAAATTTTATTTCGAATCGAGCTCGAGCCAAAACTAAGTGTATTTTCGAGCTTCGAATATCATATATTTTTTCATATTATTCGGCTCGATTCGATTCGTTTGCACCCCTAGCAATAGAAACAAGTCTTTCTTTAAAAAAAAAGGATTTTAAAACCTAATGGAGATGCGAGGTATTGATTGTCATACATATTGCATACCAAGCGAGCACTCTATAATCAGAGTAAGATTCCGATAATATTATATAGCACACATTGCAAATCTCTCTTAAAAATAGTACTTTTTTAAATGAAGGGTATCAATCAACATACCTCTCGTATGCTAAGCACTCTACTATCTGAGATGTATCTCATTGAATCTAGTTAGCATGAAAAATATAATAGTTATCTTTTTGACCACGTTAAGAGACTAAATTGGATTGTATTACCGAATTATCATCCATCAAGTGCAGACTGTCTATAAGTCTCTCTAAAAAAAGTAACTTTCGAAAAAGTATTGGAAATGTAAGATATCAATCCTCGTACCTCTCACATGCTAAGCGATTGCTCTACCATCTAAGCTACATCCCCATTAAATCTAATTAATGCTAACATTATAATAGTTATCTTCTGATCTTATTAAGAGATTAAGTTTGATTGTATTACTAAATCATCGGCAATGACAGCAAGCCTCTCTTAAAAGAGAAATGATTTGAAGAGTGAATTTGGGAGAGTGAAAATTATAGTGAATGATGTGCAGTTAATGTGTACATGTTCGATCGTCGATCGGACACCACCGGTGGCTTTTGATTGCCGTCCCGAATCAAACTATACCTTGGGAAGACGGTGAACTTGTCAGGATCGCCGGCAACGGTGAACCCATCGAAATCGACGGTCAATGATGCGAGATCGCAATTGTGGCGATCCCCGATGGGTTCACCGTGCCCCCAAGGGTATAGTTTGGTTCGGGGCGGCGGCCAAAGGCCGCCGGTAGTGTCCGATCGCCGATCGGACGTCGGACGTGCCGTCGATTGATGGTCAAAATTTTCACTGAGGCATTCACTTTCACTGTGCGTATCATTACTCCTCTTCAAAAACATAACTTTGTTAAAAATAATGAAGATGCAGGGCATGGATCCTCTTGCCTCTCGCATGCTAAACGAGCGATGTACCATTTAAGGTACAAATGGTACATCGCCATCTAACCTACATCTCCATTGATGCATATTAATGGCAACAATATAATAATTATCGAGATTGAGTTTGTGTGTATTATTGAATTGTCATCATCAACAACAACAAGTGTCTCTTAAACAAATAAATTTTTAAAAGCTCATGGAAATGAGGGGTATCGATTAATGTACCTCTCACATGCTAAGAGCTCTACTATATGAGCCACAACTCAATAAAGATAATTAGTACCAAAAATATAGGTAATCAAAATGCAAGATATTGATACAACCCTATGGAAGCTTGTTAAGGCCAACATTGTTATAGTTATCTTTTAACCTTATTAAGAGATTGAGTTAGAGTGTATTACTGAATTAACAGCAATAGTTAGGGGTGTAAACGAAATGAGCCGATTCATGTGCTTTTCTAACCGATTCGCAAAATATTCTATTCGTATTTGAAATTATCGAATTCGAGCCAAACTCAAAAATGCTCGAATATTTTTTCAAGCCGAATTCAAACATATTCAAAGTATGGTTCGAATAATTTGAATCGATTATGTTATTTTGATCTATAGTTCGAATAGGCTCGAATCAAGGTTCAAACGATTCGATTCGAACTTGAGCTCAAATTTAAATTCGAATCGAGCTCGAGCCAAAACTATGCGTATTTTCGAGCTTCAAATCGAGCTTCGAATATCATATATATTTTTTGAGCTTAAACTCAAATATCAATATTTTTATATTATTCGGCTTGATTCAATTCATTTGTACCCCACAACAGCAACAAGTTTCTCTTAAAAAAATAACATTTTAAAACCTAATGGAGATGCGGGATATCAATCCCCATATCTCTCACATACAAACCGAGCGATGTACCATCTGAGTGACATTTAGATGAAACTTATATAGCACACACCGCATTTCTCATTTATTAATAGTTATTTTTTAAATATGGGGTACTGATCAACGTACCTCTCGCATGCTAAGCAATCTACTATCTGAGTTACATCTCATTAAATCTAATTAGTACCAAAAATATAATAGTTATCTATTTGACCTCATTTAAGAGATTAAATTTGAGTGTATTACCGAATTGTCATTCATCAAGTGCAGACAGTCTGCAAGTCTTCTTTAAAAAAGTAACTTTTTAAAAAGTAATGGAAATGTAAGATATCAATCACAATACCTATAGTATGCTATGCGAGTGCTCTACCATCTAAGATATATACATCCCCGTTGAAGCTAGTTAATGTCAATATTATAATAATTATCTTTTGACCATATTAAGATATTGAGTTTGATTGTATTATTGTATTGTCGACCATATATAACAGCAAGCCTCTATTTAAAAAAAAAATAACTTTGTTAAAAGAGTAACGATACGCACAGTGAAAATGAATACCTCAGTAAAAACTTTAACCATCAATCGGTGGTACATCCGACATCCGATCGCTGATCAGACACTACCGGCAGCCTCCGGCCGCCGCCCCGAATCAAACTATACCCTGGGGGCACGGTAAACCTGTCGGGGATCGCTGCAATTGCCGCCCCGAATCAAACTATACCCTGGGGGCACGGTAAACCTGCCGGGGATCGCCGCAATTGCGATCTCGTATATTCACCGTCGATTTCGACGAGTTCACCGTTGCCGACGATCCTGACCGGTTCACCGTCCTCCCGAGGTATAGTTTGATTCGGGACGGCGATCGGAGGACGTCGATAGTGTCCGATTGTGCCACCGAGTGACAGTCAAAATTTTCAATGAGACATTCACTTTTACTGTTCGTATCATTTCTCATGTTAAAAATAATGGAGATGCAGGGTATCAATCCCCGTGCCTCTCGCATGCTAAGAGAGCACTCTACCATTTGAGCTACATCGCCATCCGAGCTATACCCCTACTGATACATTCACTGTGCATATCATTTCTCACGGTAAACCCGTCGGGGATCGCCGCAATTGCGATCTCGTATATTTACTGTCGATTTCGACGGGTTCACCGTTGCTGGCGATCCTAACGAGTTCACCGTCCTCCCAACGTATAGTTTGATTCGGGACGGCAATCGGAGGCTGCCGATAGTGTCTGATCGTTCAATCGAGTGACGGCCAAAATTTTCACAAAGACATTCACTTTCACTGTGCGTATCATTTCTCTTGATAAAAATAATGGAGATGCGAGCTATCGATCCCCGTGCCTCTCGCATGCTAAGCGAGTGCTCTACCATTTGAGCTACACCGCCATCCAAGCTATACCCCCATTGATACATTCACTGTGTGTATCATTGACACAACAACGTCGCTTTGGCCGAGTGGTTAATGTGTGTGCCTGCTAAGTACATGCGATTTTCCCGTGAGAGTTCGAATCTCTTAGGCGACGTCTTTTTATTTTATTTTTTTATTAAAAAATTAATCATAATAAATACATGGAGAGAGTCGCCGCATTCTTCCCAAGTGCATGTTTGTCTCTAAATGGTGAGAGAAGCTGAGATGGGATCTTCTGTGGGACAGAGGATTCCAGTGGTCGACGAGTCTTCCGATCGTCAATCTGATATTATTGGTGGTCGAAGGCCGTCCCGAATAAAATTATACCCTGGGATTACAGTTAACTTGTCGGGTATCATTGTAATTGCGATCTTGTAGTATTTATCGTTGAATCCGGCGAGATTGTAATGAGGCGATTTCACCGTCCTCCCAAGGTATAATTTGATTCGAGACGGCGATCGGAGGCCGCCAATAGTGTCCGATCTTGCCATCGAATGACGGTCAAAATTTTCACTGAGACATTAACTTTCACTGTGCGTATCATTTCTCTTGTTAAAAATTATGGAGATGCGGGGTATCGATCCCCGTGCCTCTCGCATGCTAAGCGAGTGCTCTATCATTTGAGCTACATCCCCATACAAGCTATACCCCCATTGATTTCACTGTGCGTATCATTTCTCACGGTAAACCCGTCAGGGATCGGCGCAATTGCGTTCTCGTATATTCACCGTCGATTTCGACGGGTTCACCGTTGCCAGCGATCCTGACGGGTTCACCGTCCTCCCAAGGCATAGTTTGATTCGAGACGGCGATCAGAGGCCGCCGATAGTGTCCGATCGTGTCACCGAGTGACAGTCATAATATTCACTACGATATTCACTTTCACTGTGCGTATCATTTCTTTTGTTAAAAATAATGGAGAAGCGGGGTATCGATCCCCGTGCCTCTCGCATGCTAAGCGAGCGCTCTACAATTTGAGCTACATCCCCATCCAAGCTATACCCCCATTGATATATTCATTGTGTGTATCATTAACACAACTACGTCGCTTTGGCCGAGTGGTTAAGGCGTGTGCCTGCTAAGTACATGGGATTTTCCTGCGAGAGTTTGAATCTCTCAGGCGACGTCTTTTTATTTTATTTTTTATTAAACAAATTAATCATAATAAATACTTGGAGAGAGTCGCCCCATTCTTCCCAAGCACGCGTTTGTCTCTGAATTGCGAGAGAAGCCGAGATGGGATCTTCTGTGGGATAGAGGATTCCAGTGGTCGACGAGTCTTCCAATCGTCAATCTGATATCATCGGCGGCCGAAGGCTGTCCCGAATAAAATTATACCCTGGGATTACTGTTAACTTGTCGGGTATCGTTGTAATTGCGATCTTGTCGTATTTATAGTTTAATTCGACGAGATTGTAATAAGGAAATTTCACCGTCCTCCAATGGTATAGTTTGATTCGGGATGGCGATCGGAGGCCGCCGATAGTGTCCGATCGTGCCATCGAGTGACGGTCAAAATTTTCACTGAGACATTCAATTTCACTGTGCGTATCATTTCTCTTGTTAAAAATATTGGAGATGCAGGGTATCGATCCCCGTGCCTCTCGCATGCTAAGCGAGCGCTCTACCGTTTGAGCTACATCCCCATCCAAGCTATACCCCCATTGATACATTCTCTGTGCGAATCATTTCTCACCGTAAACCCGTCAAGGATCGCCACAATTGCAATCTCGTATATTCACCATCGATTTCGACGGGTTCACCATTGTCGTCGATCTTGACGGGTTCACCGTCCTCCCAAGGTATAGTTTGATTCGAGACGGCGATCGGAGGCCACCGATAGTGTCCGATCGTGCCATCGAGTGACGGTCAAAATTTTCACTATGACATTCACTTTCACTGTGCGTATCATTTCTCTTGTTAAAAATAATGGAGATGCGGGGTATCGATCCCCGTGCCTCTCCCATGCTAAGCGAGCGCTCTACCATTTAAGCTACATCCCCATCCAAGCTATACTCCCATTGATACATTCACTGTGTGTATCATTGACACAACAGCGTTGCTTTGGCCGAGTGGTTAAGGCGTGTGCCTGCTAAGTACATGGGATTTTCCCGCGAGAGTTCGAATCTCTCAGGCGACGTCTTTTTTCTTATTTTTTATTATAAAAATTAATCATAATAAATACTTGGAGAGAGTCGCCCCATTCTTCCCAAGCGTGCATTTGTCTTTGAATGGCAAGAGAAGCCGAGATGGGATCTTCTGTGGGACAGAGGATACCAATGGTCGACGAGTCTTCCGATCGTCAATCTGATATCATCAGCGGCCGAAGCCCGTCCCGAATGAAATTATACCCTGGGGTTACAGTTAACTTGTCGGGTATCGTTGTAATTACGATCTTGTCGTATTTATCGTTGAATCCGACGAGGTTGTAATGAGGCGATTTCACCGTCCTCCCAATGTATGGTTTGATTCGGGACGGCGATCGGAGGACGTTGATAGTGTTCGATCGTGCCATCGAGTGACGGTCAAAATTTTCACTGAGACATTCACTTTCACTGTGCGTATCATTTCTCTTGTTAAAAATAATGGAGATGCGGGGTATCGATCCCCGTGCCTCTCGCATGCTAAGTGAGCACTCTAGCATTTGAGCTACATCCCCATACAAGCTATACCCCCATTGATACATTCAGAGAGTTCGAATCTCTCAAGCGACGTCTTTTTATTTTATTTTTTATTAAAAAATTAATCATAATAAATACTTGGAGAGAGTCGCCCTATTCTTCCCAAGCGCGCGTTTGTCTCTGAATGGCGAGAGAAGCCGAGATGGGATCTTGTGTGGGATAGAGGATTCCAGTGGTCGACGAGTCTTCCGATCGTCAATCTGATATCATCGGCGGTCGAAGGCCGTCCCGAATAAAATTATGCCCTTGGGTTACAGTTAACTTGTCGGGTATCGTTGTAATTGCGATCTTGTCGTATTTATCGTTGAATCCGACGAGATTATAATGAGGCTATTTCACCGTCCTCCCATGGTATAGTTTGATTCGGGACGGCGATCGGAGGCCGCCGATAGTGTCCAATCGTTCCATCGAGTGACGGTCAAAATTTTCACTGAGACATTCACTTTCACTGTACGTTTTCTCTTGTTAAAAATAATGGAGATGCGGGGTATCGATCCCCATGCCTCTCGCATGCTAAGCGAGCGCTCTACCATTTGAGCTACATCCCCATCCAAGCTTTCCCCCCATTGATACATTCACTGTGCGAATCATTTCTCACGGTAAACCCGTCGGGGATCGCCGCAATTGCAATCTCGTATATTCACCGTCGATTTTCGACGGGTTTACCGTTGTCGGCGATCTTGACGGGTTCACCGTCCTCCCAAGGTATAGTTTGATTCAAGACGGCGATCGGAGGCCGCCGATAGTGTCCGATCGTGCCATCGAGTGACGGTCAAAATTTTCACTATGACATTCACTTTCACTGTGCGTATCATTTCTCTTGTTAAAAATAATGGAGATGCAGGGTATCAATCCCCGTGCCTCCCGCATGCTATGCGAACGCTCTACCATTTGAGCTACATCCCCATCCAAGTGATACCCCCATTGATACATTCACTGTGCGTATCATTGACACAACAGCGTTGCTTTGGCCGAGTGGTTAAGGCGTGTGCCTGCTAAGTACATGCGATTTTCCCGCGAGAGTTCGAATCTCTCAGGCGACGTCTTTTTTTTTATTATAAAAATTAATCATAATAAATACTTGGAGAGAGTCGGCCCATTCTTCCCAAGCGTGCATTTGTCTCTGAATGGCGAGAGAAGCCGAGATGGGATCTTTGTGGGACAAAGGATTCTAATGGTCGACGAGTCTCTTCCGATCGTCAATCTGATATCATTAGCGGCCGAAGGCCGTCCCGAATGAAATTATACCCTGGGGTTACAGTTAACTTGTCGGGTATCGTTGTAATTACGATCTTGTCGTATTTATCGTTGAATCCGACGAGATTGTAATGAGGCGATTTCACCGTCCTCTCAAGGTATAGTTTGATTCGGGACGGCGATCGGAGGACGCTAATAGTGTTCGATCGTGCCTTCGAGTGACGGTCAAAATTTTCACTGAGACTTTCACTTTCACTGTGCGTATCATTTCTCTTGTTAAAAATAATGGAGATGCAGGGTATCGATCCCCGTGCCTCTCGCATGCTAAGCGAGCGCTCTACCATTTGAGCTACATCCCCATCCAAGCTATTTCCCCATTGATACATTCACTATGCGTATCATTTCTCACGGTAAAAATCATTTCTCTTGTTAAAAATAATGGAGATGCAGGGTATCAATCCCCGTGCCTCTCGCATGCTAAGCGAGCGCTCTACCATTTGAGCTACATCCCCATCCAAGCTTTCCTTCCATTGATACATTTACTGTGTGAATCATTTCTCATGGTAAACCTGTCATAAATCGCCGCAATTGCAATCTCGTATATTCGCCGTCGATTTCGACGTGTTCACCGTTGTCGGCGATCCTGACGGGTTCATTGTCCTCCCAAGGTATAGTTTGATTCGAGACGGCGATCGGTGGCCGCCGATAATGTCCGATCATGCCACCGAGTTACAGTCAAAATTTTCACTATGACATTCACTTTCACTGTGCGTATTATTTCTCTTGTTAAAATTAATAGAAATATGTGAGGTATCATTCCCCGTGTCTCTCGCTTGCTAAGCGAGTGTTCTACCATTTGAGCTACATCCTCATCCAAGTTATACCCCCATTGATGCTAATTAATGGCAATAATATAATAGTTATTTTTAAGAGATTGAGTTTGTGTGTATTATTAAATTGTCATCATCAGCAACAAGTCTCTCTTAAAAAATTAAAATTTTAAAAACTCATGAAGATGGAGGATAATCACCATTTCTCTCATAAGCAAAGTGAGTGCTCTATCATATGAGCTACATCACCATCAACTCTAGTAAATCTCTGTTAAAAATAGTAATTTTATAAATGTAGGGTATTGCACCTCTCTCTTGCTAAAGCATGTTAAGTGTTCTACTATCTAAGCTACATCTCACTAAAAATAGTTAGTACCAAAAATATAGATAATAAAAATATAAGATATGAATCCCCATGCCTCTCGCATACTAAGCGAGCCCTCTTCCATCTAAGGTACATCTCTATCATAGATAATTAAAGCCAACATTATAATAGTTATCTTTTGAGCGTATTAAGAGATTGAGCTGGAATGTATTATCAAATTATCGACGACAGCTAGGGGTGCAAACGAATTGAGCCAATTCGCGAGCTGTTCATGTTGATTCAAAAAATATTTGATTTGTATTCGAAATTATCGAATTCGACCCGAACTCGAACATGTTCGAATATTTTTTCGAGTCGAATTCAGACCTATACTATTTTGTTCGATTGTTCGCGAGCCGCTCGCGAGCCAAATTCGAATCGAATTCTAATTATTTTAGAATAATTCAAATCGATTAAGTTATTTTGATCTATAGTTTGAATAGGCTCGAATCAAGGTTCAAACAATTCGAATCGAACTCGAGCTGAAATTTTTTTTTAATCGAGCTCGAGCCAAGAGTAAGTGTATTTTTAAGCTTCGAATATCATATATATTTTTCAAGCTTGAGCTCAAATATTAATATTTTTATATTATTTGGCTTGATTCTATTCGTTTGCACCCCTAGCAACAACAAGTCTCTCTTAAAAAAAAATAACTTACTTACCGGAGATGTGGGGTATTGATTCCGATACCTCTCAATTACAAAACTAATTCTCTACAATATGTGCTACAATCCAATGAAACTTTCTTAAAAATAGTAATTTTTTAAATGTGAGGTATCGATCAACGTACCTTTCGCATGCTAAGTGGCGTACTATCTGAGCTACATCTCATTGAATCTAATAGTACCAAAAATATAATAGTTATCTTTTCGACCTCATTAAGAGATTAAATTGGAGTGTATTATCGAATTGTCATCCATCAAGTGCAAACTGTTTGGGAGTCTCTATTAAAAAAAAGTAATTTTAAATTAATGGAAATGTAAGATATCAATACCCATACCTTACACATGTTAAGGAGCACTCTACCATCTAAGCTAAATCCCCGTTGAAGCTAGTTAATGCCAATATTATAATAGTTATCTTTAACCTTATTAAGAGATTGAGTTTTATTGTATTACTAAATTGTCTGCAATGACAGCAAGCCTCTCATAAAAAAAATAACTTTGTTAAAAATAATGAAGATACTGGGTATAAATCCCTGAGCCTTTCAATACTAAGCAAGGACTCTACCATTTGAGTTACATCTCCATTGATGCTTATTAATGGCAATAACATAATAGTTATATTTTGATAAGAGATTGAGTTTGTATACTGTATTACTGAAATGTCATCATCCATACCTCTCGCATGCAAAGCGCGGTCTAACATCTGAGCTACATCCCCATGAATGTTAGGTAGCAGATAGGGATGGCAATGGGTCGGGTTCGGGTCGGATTTTATATCCTCCGTACCCATACCCATCGGATATCGGATATCCATCGGGTATACCCATATCCATTAAAAGATCGGATTTCTTATATAATAATAATTTTTTTTCTTTCTATCCAACTATATCATTGAACAAAAGTACATTATAATTAACATTAAAGTTAAAAAAATATATATCTATAATTTTAAAAATAGATTAAGCATATATATAATCTATTTCTAATATTAATACAAATTATTAGTAGGTTTTGGGAAAAAAATCTTTAATGTATATATGTATTTTTTATTTAATCGGGTATTCGGGTCGAATATCGGGTATTGGTAGTGCCTCCATATTCTCCTCCATTCGGGTCGGATGTCGGATTGTCCGTCGAATTCGGGTGGAATTGCCATCCCTAGTAGTAGACATTGCACATCTCTCTTATAAACAGTAATTTTATAAATGCGGGGTATTGATCAACATACCTCTTGCATGCTAAGCACTCTACTATCTAAGCTACATTTCATTAAAGATAGTTAGTACCAAAAACATAGGTAATAGAAATGCAAGATATCGATACCCATGCCTCTCGCATGCTAAGTGAACCCTCTACCATATGAGCTACAACCAGATGAAAGCTTGTTAAGGCCAGCATTATTATAGTTATCTTTTGACCTTATTACGAGATTAAGTTGGAGTGTATTATCGAAGTATCAGCAAAAGTTAGGGGTGCAAATGAATCAAGCCGATTCGCAAAATATTCGATTCGTATTTGAAATTATAGAATTCGAGCCGAACTCAAACATGTTCAAATATTTTTTTCGAGACGAATTCGAACCTATACTATTTTGTTGAGCCGAATTTGAATCGAATTCTAATTATTTTACAAAGTTTTTATTTAAATATATTCAAATTCGAATAATTCGAATCGATTAAGTTATTTGATTAAGTTATTTTGATCTAGAGCTTAACGATTTGTTTCGTTTGCACCCGGGATATCGATCGCCATACCTCTCAATACAAAACTAATGCTCTACCATCTGTGTTACATTCCAACGAATCTTATGTGGCACACATGCCATACTCTCTTAAAAATAGTAATTTTTTAAATGTGGGGTATCGGTCAACGTACCTCTTGCATGCTAAGTTGTCTACTATTTGAATTGCATCTCATTAAATCTAGTTAGTACCAAAAATATAATAGTTATCTATTTAACCTCATCAAGAGATTAAATTGGAATGTATTACCGAATTGTCATCCATCAAGTGCAGACTGTTTGCAAATCTTTCTTTAAAAAAAGTAATTTTTTAAAAAGTAATAGAAATGTAAGATGTGAGTGCTCGACCATATAAACTACATCCCCGTTGAAGCTAGTTAATGATAATATTATAATAATTATCTTTTGACCTTATTAAGATATTGAGTTTGATTGTATTATTGTATTGTCAGCAATGACACTAAGGCTACGTTTGGTAGGATGTAATTCACCCTGTAATATAATCGAGATTACATTACAAGTTGGATTCCTTTGTTTGGAATCACTTTAAGATTGTAATGTAATGTAATCTCGATTACAAAAGAGGTTGATGATTTGTAATCTGGATTACAAACCAAAACCTCCGTAATCTGGATTACATTACAGCTTGTAAAGTCGTCGGTCGGGCGGCGATAGTCGTCGGTCGGGCGGTGACAGTCGTTGGTCGCCACCGCGACCGCCACCCGCCGGTGACCGCCGCCGCCGGCAGGCCTCCGGCGACCGCCGCTGTCGGTCGGTCGTCGACGTTCGCCGGCCGATCAATGGTCACCGGCCGCCCGGCGACGGTCGTCGGTCGTCAATCTTGATTACATTACAGGATGGATTGCCCCTCACCAAACAAAAGAATCCAACTTGTAATGGTTATCAAAGATTACATCAACTCATTACCAAACATAACAATGTAATCAAGATTACATTACATTACATTACAAACTTGATTACATTACAAACCGGATTACATTATCCCCTACCAAACGTAGCCTAAGCTTCTCTTAAAAAAATAACTTTGTAAAAATAATGGAGATACAAGGTATTGATCCCCATGCTTCTCGCATACTAAGCGATCACTCTACCATTTAAACTACATCCCCATCTGAGCTATACCCCATTAATGCTAGTTAATGGCAATAATATAATAATTATCTTTTAAGAGATTGAGTTTGTGTGTATTATTAAATTGTCATCATCAGCAACAATAAGTCTCTCTTAAAAAAATAAATTTTAAAAAACACATAAACACGGAGGGTAATCACCATACCTCTCACAAGCAAAGTGAGTACTCTACCATATGAGCTCCATCGGCCATCAACTCTCCCTCGTGATGGCCTTGGGACGGATGCGACAGGGGCGCTGGGGGCGAGTGATTTCGCCTTTTATCTACATCAACATCAACCTAGACAGGGGCGCTGGGGGCGAGTGATTTCGCCTTTTATCTACATCAACATCAACTCTAGGTAGCACACACCGCAAATCTCTATTAAAAATAGTAATTTTATAAATGCAGGGTATCGATCAGCGTACCTCTCGCATGCTAAGTGCTCTACTATCTGAGCTACATCTCATTAAAAATAGTTAGTACCAAAAATATAGGTAATGGAAATACAAGATATCGATCCTTATGCCTCTCAAATGCTAAGCGAACCCTTCACCATCTAAGTATATCTCTATCAAAGATAACTAAAACCAACATTATAATAGTTATCTTTTGACCTTATGAAGAGATTGAGTTGGTATGTATTATCAAATTGTCTACAACAGCTAGAGTTGCAAATGAATTGAGCCAATTCACAAGCTTTTCAAGCTGATTCAAAACATATTTGATTCATATTCGAAATTATCGAATTCGGCCCAAACTCGAACATGCTCGAATATTCTTTCGAGTCGAATTCGGACATATTCGATTGTTCGCGAGCCGAATTCGAATCAAATTCTAATTATTTTACAAAGTTCTATTTAAATATATTCAAATTAATGTTCGAATATTTCAAATCGATGAAGTTATTTCGATCTAGAGTTCGAGAAGGCTCGAATTAAGGTTCGAACAATTCCAATCGAACTCGAGTTCAAATTTATTTTGAATCGAGCTCGAGCCAAAATTATGTGTATTTTCGAGCTTTGAATATCATGTATATCTTTTGAGCTTGAACTCAAATATCAATATTTTCATATTATTCGGCTCGATTCGATTCGTTTGCACCCCTAGCAACAAGCCTCTCTTAAAAAGCTTTTTTAAATCCTCTCCTTACGAAACTAAGGAGGCGCTTGGTACGGGGTATTTGAGCTCTGTAAAGGGAAAGGAAATCAATCCGTCTGTTTGGCTCAATGATATAATTACGGAACAGTATTTTGATTACCCTATTCGGTGTATTCACCAATACCTCCCCATTTGGGGGGGAATGAAAAACCCCAAGTTTTGACAACTGCCGATGAAAAATCCGAACCATCGGGAGAAGCAGTTGACTCACGCGGCAAAGGATGAGATCGCCCTCGTCGTCGAATTCTTTAGGTCCGCGACTCCTCTTTGTGGAACGGCCCGCCTCTTCTTCTTCCTCCTCCTCTTGATCTGCTTCCGCTTGCTCCGCAGATTCTTCTTCTTTCCTCGAACTGGATCCGGAAGCTTCCGCGGCGGCAGTAGCTTCTTCATCCTCGTCTTGCTGCGAGGCGAGGAAGGACTCGACGATGCCGCGAACGAAGAGCTTGCGGTCGCGGCTGGAGAGGTCAAGGCCAAGCCGATCGCCGGCCATAGAGCGGATCATGGCTTCGGAGGTAGTGGACATGTCGGATTCTCGTAGGATCTAGACCACCGCCGCCTTGATCTTCTGATTCAGCTCCTCCTCCATGGCGTCGGAGTTGGCGACTTCTCTCGCCGGTTCGTCTAAACCGAACCTCTTCTTCGTAGCGTATTAATAATTTTTTTATTTCCACTAAAATAAATTTAAGTCATGCTGAACTGTTGTAAGGTAAGAACGTGTGGATCAATTCTATAACAGAGAAACCAACGAAAGA
Source organism: Boesenbergia rotunda (assembly GCA_024364735.1). Lineage (NCBI taxonomy): Eukaryota > Viridiplantae > Streptophyta > Magnoliopsida > Zingiberales > Zingiberaceae > Boesenbergia > Boesenbergia rotunda. The sequence continues at coordinate 257,586 of JAGFNQ010006852.1, read as the reverse complement.
CAGCCACCTCCTCATGATATGTTGAGTTGCTAACAAGCAATGTTTTCTTCCTGTTTCAATTTCAGTTCAAAAATAGATAATCAACTGAAAGCTCCCTTAAGTATATAGGCATTTCTGTTACAAATTTTATGATGATAAAGTTGGAGTCAAGAACTCTGCTAGAACTCTGCTTGAGCTATGATAAATTCTCGTGGACTTATTTTGTATGGTAAGACAAGTATATACGTCTTTACTTGTATTCCGTTTGGCATACATATTTTTATGTTATTTTTTAAAATTATGATGTAAAAAATAATAATATTTTATATTTTTAATTAAATAGAATATTATAGGTAAGGAATGAGATGAGATATTAATATTGATTCTTTTATAGGCAAACCAAACACCATCAATGGTAATGGTAATGTTTACACAGTCCTAACCAAACAATACTTTGTAATCAATCATACCCATTCCCATTCCTCACCTCAATCAATCCCATTCTCATTCCCATTCCTGCGTTTGAATCAAGCGCCCCCTAAGTATATATACCATCTAAGCTATATTCCAATCAATTTTAAATTGCACACATTGCTTTACTCTCTTAAAAATAGTAATTTTTTAAATTTGGGGAATCAATCAACGTACCTCTTGCATGCTAAGTAGTCTACTATCTAAGCTACATCTCATTGAATCTAGTTAGTACTAAATATATATATATATATATCACCAATGGATGGATTAATGGTTAGTACGTGAGTGTTACCATCAAGAGATCTGGGGGTCAAAACCTGACAAGGTCAGTATGTCCGCCCTCACCACACACTAGTCATGACATCGGGCTAGTAGCCTCCGTGATTTACCTCCTCCATGTTGGCAGTGGGACGGATTGGCAGGGGCACTAATGGCGAGCGAATCATCTTTGGTCACTTAGTACCAAACACTACAATAAAAACGCAATGTCATTATGGTTTTTTTTGTGGTGACACATGCTCAAGATTAAATGCAATGTCATTATTTGCTTCACAATATTTTTCATATGCAAATCACAATATATTCTTATCATTGTGGCCACTACGATACACACTATAAACGCTATTGTAATTTACGTTGAAGTGATATACCTTTTTTTGTATGGTATTGTACCAGTGCGATCATATGATACTTGCATTTCTGTTGGGTGTACCTTGAGGACGATTCTCATTGTAGTAGCTAGCAACACAACCCCTGAAAGCATCCATCTTTTGATCATTGTCGATGATTGGATCGTCGTTGATAGTGACAAATGATCTGACCAAAATTTCGTCTTCAGACTTATCCTATGTTGATCGTTTTCTTCTACCCGCAACCCTAGAATTCGCCTTTTATAAATTAACTTTGATTGGAGATTCACGGTCGGACACTTGAGTCTCTGGAACAAAAGTTAGAATAAATTGATTATTTTCTGTCGGAGATCTAAAAGGCATGCCGATTGCAGAGGTGAATTGAATGAATAATTTTGTGGTTATAGATTATATGGATAATTAGTGAATATGAACCATATGAGTTATTTGGGTGGGTATATATTATGTGTATAATTTGGTGGATATAGAAAATATAGATAGTTTGGTGGAGTTTGAGAATTTTGGAAAGAAGTATTTTCTAAAAAATTTCTAAAAACCCATGATTATTTTCATCAATTTCGGAAGAAAATACTAGAGAGGAGATTATCAGGGAGAGGGACGAAGGTGTTTGAAGATTGGAATAAGAGTGATTGAGAGGGAGGTGTTTGAATATTGAAATGAAAGTTGTAAGATGATGAGTATTTATATATGAAAATTTATTTTTTTTATTAAAATAATCGTTTGTGACCATTTTATGACCGTTGTGGGCGTTTACTAGCCATTTAGGTGACCGTTGTCGATTTTTAATAGATTACAGCTGCCCCAGTCGATTAAAAACATTCTCAATTACATTTCAGGAGTATCCCCCCAACCCCCAATCGATTGGGAGCACCCATAATCGCCCCAATTGATTGGGGGCTCCCCAATCGCCCCACCGGCAACCCCCAATCATTTGGGAGAACCCATAATCGACCCAATCGATTGGGGATGTCAGGTCACGATGCGATGAACGCGTTCAAATATCTGAACATATTCATCGCGTCAGCACTTTAACACACTCACCACAACAGATTTAACGTGAGTGGTATGTTAATCGTGCATTATAACACTCGATTAACTCATCACTATTGGTGTGCTTAGTCTCTCATGCTACCTTCCTTTTTTTTGGAGTAGCGACACCCATCATTGGAGAGAGGAGAGGTTAGTAATAAAATAAGGGAAAATTTTCTTAAACTCTCCAATTCCAAAATTTTCTTTGTATGCAATCCCCATTGAAATTTTTTTTTTGCATGCAATCCCTGATGGGATTGACAAGACAGTTTTGTAAATATTATTTGAAGAAAGTTGAGTATAAAAGTTAGAAATTTGAGTATATAAGATTGCATCCACCACATCAAGAAACTGTGTACTCAATTTTCACTCTTTTATACTCAAATATCACTCTTTTATACTCAATTTTCATTGATGTATACTCAATTTTCACTCTTTTATATTCAATCCATCAGGGAGTGAATGCAAAGAAAATCACAAATGAGGAGTGCATACAAAGATCAAATAGGGATTGAAGAGTTTTTTTACAATTTACCGATAAAATAATCAGATAATTCAAAATAGAAAATTGACAGATGCTTCAACGATATTCGACTGCTATTAGAGCTTCTCTAGCTTAAGCGAAGGCGAATGAAAAGCGTAGAAAAAACAGATGTAATGTACTATCGAATTTGTCATCCATGGTAGCGAAAACTCTAAACTCACCTCTTAAAAAATAATAATAATAATAACTTTGTAAAAAAAATAATTATTGAGGTTGGATCGATCTAATTTTATTAAAAATTTTGATTGATCATCAAAATAAATCGAAAAATAATCACGATAGATGATTTAAAAGTCTAGCATCTAAGAGTTCGTATCCCATCTAAATAAAAAAAAATTTATAAAATATTTGAGATAATAATTGATACACCTTTTGCTACGCAAATTCTCTACCATCGTAGCCGTATCTCATTTGATACTTATTATTAACAATATGATAGTTGAAAAATGATAGGAAAAGTGAAAATGGGAAAGTGAATGGTAGAGTGAATGACTTGACACTTTGTATGCAGCGATCTTCGACGGGTACACCGTGCCCCCATGGTATAGTTTGATTCGGGACGACGACCGAAGGCCGCCGATGATATCCAAACGATAATCAGACATGTAAAATACCATATTATTCACTCAAGTATTACATTATTTACTGTATTATTCATTCTTTAATTTTTACTCTCTCTATCGTAGTTCATAATAGTTATTCTTTTGACATTCATTAAAACCCTCTCGGGTTCGACTCAACCACGTTACTATAACAAGTAACGATTCGTTATCCCAAAATTACGGCCGCTCTCTGCTTTCTCCTCTCCCCAGCCATGGCCGCCGTCGCCGTCGCCGCCCACTTCTTTCCTATTCCTCCCTCCCCTCCCTTCCTCCTTACCCGTAAACGAAATCCGACCCGTCGGCTTTCGTTTCCCGCAAACGCCTCGCGGACTGAGCGCGGCGTCGAGTTCGAGACCGGCGATTCCTTCTTCCGCAGCGAGAGCGCCGTGGGCCGCGACCTTGGCGTCCTCTCCGCCGCCATTCACCGCCAGTCACTCTGCAGCGGTAGTGGCCTCCGTGTCATCGATGCAATGTGCGGCTGCGGCATCCGCGCTCTGCGTTACCTGGCCCAGGCCGGCGCTGACTTCGTCTGGGCAAACGATGCCTCCGAGGACTGCCGGCCCCTCATCCTCTCCAATCTATCCCGCCATCCCTGTGTGTCGTCCGGCGGCGAGCGCCGCTGGGTCGTCAGCCACCTTGACGCCAACAGGGTCCTGGCCGAGAACTACCTCCGCAGGGAGTTCTTCGATTTCGTGGACGTTGATTCCTTCGGGAGCGACTCCTCGTTCATGGGGATGGCTGTTGCCACGGTCAGGAAGGGAGGATTGCTGTACATCACCTCCACTGATGGGTATTCCTCAGGAGGGCATCGACCTCACTGGTAAAGCTTAGCCTATGCTATTAGTGGCCAAGTAGTTCAATTCGTCTTTACATTTTCTTTTGCTTACTCCCTATAGTTATATTAACTTTGAAGCAACAGAATATTATTTACCTTCTCGTATACCTTCCTTCTTTTGCTAGCTAATCGATTCCTCAGATTGTTTGGAACTAATTCCTGATGGAAATGAATCTCAAATCGATATTAGAGAAGAGCTTCTAGGAATTCTAATCCCAATTCTCATGTTTCAATTCACATATTTTGTTGTCAGACAGAGGTGTGCCGTTCAATGTTAGAAAGAGAATTCTAATTCCATAAAATTTTACATTTCAAAACAAGTTGTAAAAGATTAGAGTCGACTAATAAGATTCTATGTGGACAAATTAATCACAGGTTTTCCATTCCATATTTTCTCATATCTAGTCTAAGTGCCAAGGAGCATGTTGTTGTTCTATCCCTTGTAGTTCTAATCCACATCTATGAAATATCAATTGGTTACTTAGTTGAAACAATTCATCCAAGTTTGTTGCCTTAATGATGCTGAGTTGATCTACTTATTAGTAATCACTATGGGAAATTTTCTTTTCAATCATGGATATGCTTGCTTGCTTTGCTTGTTTAAACATGTAATCACTTTTAAGTTTTCCAGATGTTCTGAGAAGCCATTTATTTAGAAAATTATAAGCTTTTATTCTCTTCCTTCTTGTAGCTGGAGAGTGCAAGTGCAAAATTATTAATACTTGTGAAATTTCCCTCTCTTACTATGCACACGAAGTGTTTGATAATGGAAAAATGGTTGCACAACTCTCTAGCTAAGAAATATACTTTGTCATGCTAATTATGTAATATCTCATCAATTCATTCATGGTAAATTGATTGGTTCATTGACATCTATCGCGATTTGTAATTTCATTTTACCTCCTAGTTCTTTAGCTTCATATGGAGCATATGTTCGCCCAATGCCATTTTCCAATGAGATCGGTTTACGGATGCTTATAGGTGGTGTTTTACGGGAAGCGGCTGTTATAGGTTATCACATATCACCACTTTTCTCTTATTATTCATATCACGGACCTGTATTCCGAGTATTGTTACGTGTGGATCGTGGACAACTTCAGGATAATAGGTGACACATGGAAATATACTTTATTTATTCATACATTATATTCATGAATTATAAATTATGGCATACTGTATGTTTGCAGCCAATATGGTTTCATAAGTTATTGCCACAATTGTGGTAACTCTCAAACTTTTTCTTGGGGAGAACTTGGACAAATTTCCTGCACCTGTAGAAGTGGCCAGGTATGCAGACTAATGGCTTGGTAATTATATGATCATACGAAAAGGCATCAAAATTTGGCTAATAGTTTACCTTTCATTCTAATCTCTCTTGAAGTAAACTCTACATATTCATTCTTTTTGCATGTTTCTGTAACCCTAAGATGAACAGCCGTACGCGTTCTGTAATATAAATTGAAATAATAATAACTCCAGTTTCTGATTGATTGAACTGTATTCTCAGGTCGTACATAGAATTTGATGATTAGTAACTATCCAAATCCTGATTTTGGGTGAAATATATTTCTGGATTCAGCTTGAACTATTTACTGTGGGCATTAAATATAACTGTAAATCAAAATGTAGGTATTTTCAGACATGTTGGTTATCAAGCTTGTTTGTCAGTCAGGTTTCTGTATAATTGTTTTCCATTTAAATGCATATATTTCATTTGTATTACAGGCATTTAATTTAGCATCGAGGCTTCGTGACATTATTTTGCAGTGTATTAACAAGAAAACCTCTATGGATGTGTGATCTCTTTCTTTGCTGTGCTTAAGAAATTAATCTCCTGTTGCTTTCATTTATTGATTTGTGGCTTTTACTTCTGTGTCTGTCAGGTATCGAAATCTCTTGTTGTCTCCGGCCCTCTTTGGATCGGTTGTCTCCATGATGCAGCATTTGTCACTGAAATGTTACACTTAGCTACAAAGTGGGGATGGGCATGCACTACACAAAAGGAGATCGACCTCGAGAAACTTTTAAACCAAATGATAGAGGAAGGGGATCCTCGACTTCCACCTGGATACATCAAAGTTGATGAGGTCCAACAGCTAACACTTTCTGTCCTCTTTATTTGATTAAGAAAAGTATCTTTGGTCTGCCTACTGCTATATGTATATAGCTTCATCCATTCGGGTTTCTCAGATAGGAAGACGAGGCAAAATGAATTCTCCTCCAGTTATGACTTTGATTAACATCCTTCAAAAGGTTTGGGCAGTGGACAGTTTGATTCATGTTTTTCAGAATGATAATTTGCTTTCATTGTGTTTCCTTGCTACATGATATATTAGTTATGGGCATTCTAGTATCTGATTTGAAAATGCACCGCGCAATATTCTCTTAGTTACATTCCAGAAAAGAACTTTAAGTTCCTTTTCGCTTCTACATGGTATCGACAATAACTTTCCTAATGTTTGTTTTCTGTGAGCAGGAAGGTTATGCTGCTTCCAGATCCCATATCGCACCAAATGGAATCAAGACGAATTGTCCAATTGCCAAATGCATTCAGTTTGCTCATGGACTCGGCAGCATGAGCACTTAGAAACAGCTCACTAGCTGATGTTCCATGAGTTCGATACTGGAGCTTCATCCTCCATCCACCACAAAATCAACTTTCTTGATATGAGATCTAGTAGGAGATATCATGAATCTTGTATCGAAGTTCTGCTCTCGTTTGTTGCTTTAGGATTGCTCTCTTTCAAAAGATGATCAATTGGAAGGTTGTGCCTGCATATCCATAATTGTCTTCAAGATGAGGTAAGGATGTCGAATATCATCGTATCTTGTGAATTCTAGAGCTATAGCTGAACAAGTCTATCCATCGACATTAATGTCGTGTTGACACTTTGGTGCAGGTGGTGAGGGTTCTGGCAAATTGCTCCCAATACCCTTGGAGCAATTGACTGGTTTGAAGGGCAAATGAGAGACTGGTGACATATAACGTATCTATGTAATGTGATAACATAATCATAGTTACAAATTGAATGCACACATTATGCTCGAGACCTAATATTCTTTAGCAATAGCTCGAATGAATCTAGGAAGAATAACTAGCGAAGTGGCTCCCCAAAAATCAATTAATGAAACCCACTGGTTTAATTTATGCATAGGGTTCGTTTGTGGTTCTTGGTTTCCACCTCGAATCTAGTTGCGAAAATCTGGACATGAAGTGGACCTCATGCACTCAAATCTTTATTGGAGCTCCATATTTGGCTTGTGGGAGCAGAGTCGTCGATGTTTTTTACACCGGCTTCAGCTCTCATCAAAGGATCGGACTCATTATCTTTACCCTGCAGGTGTTACGTTTGGGTAAATTCAAAAAATATTAGAGCAGACAGTATCGTGAGGTAAATTAATTTAATAGCAATCTTTTGTTTTCTAAAACAGCAGTGTTGAGGCAATATAGATATAGGTTTTTAAAAATAGGCAAAGAGTTTAAGGTTCTAACATAAAATGGGAACATAATCTAAATAATCAAGTGAAAATAATCGTGAAATTACAGAATTATGGAAATTGCAGGCATACCTGCAGCATTTGAACTGTTGCTTCCCGAGCTTTTTGCTGGCCTTCCATTATGCAAAAATAAGAATACAAAACCATTCCGATTATTGCAACGAGGATTCCGAAGATATTTCTCCAGCTAAATGGATCATGAAGTAAGACATAGCCAAAAGTCAAAACCAGGCAGGTTTTGAGATGTCCCAAAACTTGGTAGGTTACTGGTGATGTCTTGCCAATTACAAGAAATGTACTGAAGTTGACAGAGACTGATATTAGGCAAGAAAGCACAATGAAAACCTACAAGAAAAATGCAAGTGTAAGAGGGAACTATGTTTTCTCAACAGACAAAAAGTGCGAGCATACTTACAAGAACTTGATTTGTGTAATTGAATGCAAACACATTCTGGTTTGTTAGGAGCCCATCAAGAAAAGGACCAGATACAAACAGGGTTAGTGATTGGTAAAGGGCAGACTGGTACAAAAGCTGGGTTGAGGAGACCTTGAACTTTTTTTGTATGGTGTTAGTCATCTGGCAATAACTGGTTAAGGTCTGTAACAAGAATCAATAGCATGGACTGTTTCATGTAGAAAAATAAAAAGAGCAGATAACCTCAGTCAAAGATTTTAGAGACCAAGTAGACTCCCAATCCAAGTCATTTCCTCATCTTGTTAATTGAAATAATACCTCTGATTCCAAATATTGGAATGAATGGAAAAATATAGTGCTACATGATTATAATTCCTCAGTTAACACGGCTTAGCCAAGCTTCTTATGAAAAATCAAAGTGACAATTGTCAATATTCATCCCAGACAAGTTGGGTTCAAAGAACTTTCCCAACTTGGAACTGTTAATAAATCTCTTTGATAGCAAATGTTCTCTGCCTCTAGTGTGCCTCTGTTAATAAATCTCTAGTTTGTTGAAGAGATAATGTCAATGAGAAAGACACATGAATTGATTGTGCTAGAAATCTCGCATGATTATTGAAGAACAGTTTATCAGGGAGCAGAAAGTCAGAAATACTCCAGCTACATGTTAAAATTCTGGTTCATCTTATTAGTGCTTTTATCATGGTTCCAGTGATTATTGGTCATGTGAGAGTTTTATCAAAATTTTGCCTCCTACATATTGTTAGCGTGTCAAACAGAATGGACTCAATATTCGTCAAGAGCTTGTTATGGCACAGGTATGAGGTGTAAAAGTTAACACCTAAGTACACTGCATTCTGCAAGGAATCCAGCATCCATTAAAGTTGTTTGATGCAATTCCAGCACCCAATAAAGGAAAACTTGCTCTGTAAGGATACAATTTGTGCGATGCAAGTTGTAATAATCGCCAGAAGAGACAATATAGACCCAAGTAAGTTAAGCTGCAGATCTGTTACAGTTGCAATTCCAACACCCAATAGAAGAATGGAAAGTGAGAATTGAATTCTTTGGCTGCAATTTGAAAAATAAAAGGACAGACAAATAAATCATATATCCATCTCAGAAAATCACTATAGTAGAATGCACTGGCATGAGCATAATCATTCATAAAAGAAAGGGCCATAATCAGTAGATATTTACGATAAATAAGAACAGGACCAACCGAAATATAGCAACAGTATTTCTTTTTGTATTTTAAAACGAATTTAATGCATATGAACAGACATATATGACAGTTATTGCAATCACCATTAGCAAATAATAATAACTACCTTTCCTAGTACAGATTTGACTGTAACTTATGGTGGTAATTTTGCCTTTACCATCAAAGTAGCACACTACAAATTCAACAGCTGAAATCACATTAGCAGTTTAAATAAATAATTGTTTAATTGATGATTCAAAAATATTCTTTCCCATTTCAATTTACATATTTATTTTAGTATAAATTATTCTCCTAACTTATCAGAATTGTTTTAGAATTTTACTTCATCAGAATGTGTTCTATAGAAAAATTCTAAGATCTCCAGTTCTCAACTAGATTGAGTTTCAGTAAAGAGATTCAGGCTTGTTCAAAAGGGTAGAGATTCTAAAGTGTGGTTTATCAATCTGCTGTGAACGTTACGGAGTAATAGGCAATTCAAAGAGTGACAGATTTCATATATTATATAATTAAAGCCATGACAATCATCGAAAAGTGCAAGTTGTCAGAATTCAGAAATTAGATATATTGCATAAAATTTATCTTGGAATTAGTTTGAAGAACTTAGAATTCGATCCCATACTTAAGTGCATAATTTTTCTGACAGAGCTGCAACCCGACACAGTAAAATGGATATAATAACAAAATATTGAATTGTTACTATCTAGATTTGTCCTAAACATTGATACTCGTATGACTTCAGCATGAGGACCAGATTGCAATGTTGTTGCAATTGGATGATTAATTTGTTAGAACAAAATGTATAATACCTGATCAAAAGACAATGATGGTACCATACCTGAACTTCTTTGCAAAAAAGGCCGTCTCCAAGAAGACAGTACAAGGAATGATTGCTAGTTTTGTCATCTGTAGAGGAAGACACATTATTCAAACCAGCATAAAAACCTTTCAAGCTATTACAAAAGAATGGAACAGAGGAAAAAACATATCTGAAATTTGTACCAAATAACTAAATCATATGAACAAAAGAGAGAGAGGAGAGATCTGGCAGGTAAAGGTCCAAAATTGTAGTTTTAGACAATCAAATCTTCATATTACAACTTGAGAGGAACCATGGTCCAACTGCATGAAGCAATCAAGCAATTCAATTGTCTTTAATGCCTTTCTAAGTAATAACACAATGCCAAATATATAAAGATTCACAGCAATTAATTATATCTTTTCACCTACTATTACGATTGCTTACTCTCCATTCAAAATCCAGCAATAGCTTATTCTAACCTCAATACCAAAGTGATCTGAATGTACCAAATCTAAAACCAATTTTGATACTACAAAGAAAGTTTAGATTTCCTTTAGAAGTATAAACACATGACTAAATAATGAAGTAACAGAGCTTTTAGAAGATGCATATACTTACATAAGCTTAAAATTTACTGAAAATTACTGTACCTTATTGACTACTAAGATAATTAGGTCCAAAAAATATTAAAATAAAAATAATTACAGTGATAGTAATTAATTTCCAGCATGCATTCAGACATAGTATAATATCTTTAATATGCATACAGGCAGGAAAATTGAGATTCCATTGTACCTGATAAAAACCTACAGAGTTGAAACCTAGACTTAGATTTAATAGTCCAATTGAGATTCCATTCAGTATTCCGAAACCTATCACCACTTTACGGTCAAAAGGTTTGTGCTCAAAAAGCTTCATCCACAATGCCGCGTGAAGAGAACAGAAAGTAACCAGTAGATGCCAGCTTGTCAACGTTGTAGCTGAGAATAGTAAATAATACAAGTCTGTCAATCGTCATTCCTTTTAGCAATTATGATATGTAAAATAGACTACATAAAGTAGCCAATACTTAGCTTGGTTGCTTCTGAAGGCATTAGTAAGTTTTCCTCATCTACTTGACAGCAAGAATATAAGGTGGAAAAAAAAAATTGAAGAGTTTACATGTGATTCTAGGATCTAAAAAAGGGTATTGCTGCATTTTCTGTGGCAGAGTACTCTTACACTTCAAGCATGGAACATTGTGATTTCTCCTCTTTTTCACTACAAAGTGATGGGAAAACATGTTTTTTCTTCCCTCCAGGATATTTTACTTCAGACACAGAAATATTCACCATAAAATTTCTTTTTCTAAATCTCCCCAACATTTTTTTAAAAATAATTCTACTCTTTTTATCTGCAATAAGATTTTTGTTCACAAGAAGACAGCATCTACTGGATGCAACTGCCAAAAAGATTTATTTTCGTTTAAGCTTGATCTAGAGGTCTCTGCTAAGAATATTGCATATAAGAATAAAAGAAAAAAATCAAGGAAACAAATACAATCAATCACTATAAGACCTACTATATCTTCATGTATGCCATTTGCTACATCACAGGATTTTTCAGTAACAATATTCTTCACGTTACTCCAACCACAGCCGATTGAAGACCATTTTCATATCTATGTACCACTCCAAAATATCAATAAATGCTCAAGGGCATAGGAAAAATTGTAACAGAATAGCGAATGTAAGAAACAAGCTATCAGATCCCGTACCAAATTTAAATCCTAGAGAGCTCATCAACGCCTTGTTGCAGATCACTATCGACACCGACGACACCACCGACAGGCTCAGCGCTCCGACGGTTCCCAACTGGAACCCCGCTCCCTCGCCCATCTCTAATCCAATCAAGACCCGCCGATCTACCACCTCCGAGAGCCCAAACAAACCCAGAAACCCGATGTACTAGATTCTCAACGCGCGTACCGGCAAACAACCCGCCTCATTCGACCCAAAACCAGATATCCAAGCGAAACCAGATTGAATTCGATGGGCGGAAAAGAACGGAGGCCCGATCCCAGTGCTGATGCTTCAGATCTGATGAGAGAGGAGCAGAGCGAAGCGGCGACTCCGAACCTTCAACTAGAAATTCTCGTGATCCCAGGAAGAGGAAGTGGCAAGTCTCTCAGTTCCACAGCGAAATGTGTTGCCTCTCCACCGGCTCAAAGTGTGAAAGCTTTAAGAGGAAGCCGACCGCCCGACGGAGACGAATTGATACGCTTCACCAAACCGACAGGGCGGACCCACTAAAGAAGCTCATCTCACTGGACAGGACACCGGGTCCCGCAGGGTCCCTCTCGGGTTTGTTTACCGTTGGCCCCAAACGGTAAACGAGACTGGTAAATTCTAACACAATAAAAATTATTATTATTATTGATAAATATTATATATTATTTTATATATTTTGATTATTTATTTTTAATATTCAAATTTTATTTTGATAATCAAAACAATTTTTTAATATTCTATTTCATCATTTAGAATACTAAATTCTAATATATCTAACATAATAAATAAATATTATCTATTATTTTATATATTTTTAATACTTATCTTTTAATATTCAAAATTTTATTTGCTAAGTCAATATAAAAATCTACTTTGTTTCACCCCTTATTTAGAATAATAAATCTAACTAAATAATAAATTATATTGATAAATATTATCTATTATTTTATGTATTTTTAATACTTATCTTTTAATATTAAAATTTTTATTTTGCTAAGTCAATATAATATCTTTTTAGATATCTTGTATATAATGATTTTGTCTCATCATTTACGATCTTAATATTTCCTCTTTATAAATTTATTTCTTCTGTCAGAAGTTTCGTGTAATACAACGAAATCAAATATGATAGATTTGTGTCACTATTGAGCCCCAAAAAATAAAAAAAAAAAATATTAATTTTAACCCCATGACACTGTACTATATATTATTGTATTATACTTGATGGGGTTAAACGAGTCCTGGCCGGGACGAGAGATGAAGAAGTTGTCCAAACACAATAAACAGTAAGCTGAAGTAACCCTTCGTTTGTGATCTCTGGAAGCCCCGAAGGAGACGCGCCCGGAAAGGGCAGATAGAGATCCCTCTCGGGAACACCCCGGGAGGTTAGGCCCCGAGAGCAACTCGGGAGCGGGGGTATGCGTAAACCCCGAGCTCTCCTCGAGGCGGAGGAGGTGGAGTCCCCGCAGTAACCGACCTCATATGCTGGCCTCTCTCAAGATATAGATAAACATTCCCGTCATAAAAGGCCTTCGCGAGCCCTAAATCTCGCAACGGGCTGCAAGCCGATAAACAAAGCAGACCTTTTCAAAAAGACATCCCATGGCCGCCGAACAAGGAGGGGGTGTGGCTTAAGTGAGGGAGATGCGGCACCGATCAGGGACACGTCTATCCCTTCGTCATCGGTATAAAAGGTAGTCCAACCCCTCCGGTAAGAGAGTTACGATCTCTCGTTTTTACAGACTATCTTTTCTTCTCACTACAATTATTCTTCAGACAACTTACTAACTTGAGCGTCGGAGTGGACTCTGCCGGACCCCTACCGGCGTGTCCCCTAACACATGTGTTAACTTCGCAGGCCTCCCAAGTTCCTCCCTTGTCTCATAACTTTCACGCGGGTAGAGCCTCCGTGATTAGTCATCGTTGACGACTCCTTCCGGAACAATACTATTATATAATATTCTAGTTCATGATTTCTATAGAATTCTCAATTATAAATTTAAACAATTTTAATAGGATTAAATCTCAAATTTATTGGATGACATTCTTGTCATCTCAATTCTTCTCAAAATACAAAAAAATAGAATACGATAAAGTATTAAAAATAGAATAGACAAAGGAATTTTTATTATATTTTTTAAGTTTCTCACACCAACCACGTAGGTTCACTTAAGATGTGTCTCCACGGGATAAATTGATAATTAATATGTGAGTATTATCATCGTAAAATTTAAGGATTAAAATCTAATAAAGTTAGTGTGCTCGCTCTCCCCGCCCACTAACCATAGTATCAAGGTTAATAGTTCCCGTGATTTATTTTCTTCGTGTTGACTTTAGGGATGGATTGCATGACAGAGATGCTGAAGATAAGCGAATCGTTTTTATCACCACGTTAGGTATAGGAGTACATTTTTTTAGTTTATTTGTATTCACAAAATTTATTTTTAATTTTTATAAGAAAAATTAATATAATTAATTAAGTTCTTGATGATTTTTCTGTTGGTTGCATTAAAGAAAAAAATATGATATATTTGTTGATCTATAAATTTTTGATATTGATATTAATTATATTGATTATCATTGAGGGTATTGTAAATAGCGATTTTGATATAATATAGACTCTTACTTGCGTACCCATATGGACACATAGTGCCTTGGATCAATCCAAATTCATTATGTTTTAAAATTTTTTGGATATCTTTAGAGTTTAAGATTTAGAATTTTTTTGGATATCTTTAGAGTTTAAGATTTAGAAGTTTAGTTATAATAAATTTAAGTTAATAAGATTTTTTTCTTAGGCTTCAATAGTCCCTTTTGGATTATAATGTTCAAAATAATCAATTTTAGAAGCTTACGGGGTATATTGGTATACTATATGTATTTAACATTTAAAATTTTAGGATTTAGAAGTTCGATTATAAGGGCACCTGCAACAGTGCGTTAATCGAGTGTTATAATGCTCGATTAACGTACCGTCCGCGTTAAAGCCGTTGCGGCGAGCACGTTAATGCGCTGACACGATGAACGCGTTCAGATGTTTGAACGCGTTCATCGCGTATGACATGGCATCAATCGAATACATGATCGGTCTGGTGACCGATCAGGGAAGTTCCTGATCGGTTAACCAGACTGATCAGGCAGCTGCCTGATCGGTCCAGACCTGGCCTGATCGGTCGCACTGACCGATCAAATCAATATATATTAATGAAAAAAATATTTAAAATTATTATTATTATTATTTATTTTAAATAATAATTATTTAAATTGGTAAATAAAGTTGAAAATAAAAAATATGTATGTATGAGATTGAATATGTGAGAGAATGTATATATGAGAGAATATGTATGTGGCATGTGGACCCCACAAATAATGGGAGTTGAATGTTAAACGAATGTGAGAGAATGAAGATGTTAATGATAATGTGTATTTGGCATGTGGGTCTCATACTTTTTAATGAGGTGATAAGTGTTATAACCTAAGGTTCAGTCGTCCCTCTTAAGTTATATTATTCAAAATAATCAATTTTAGGTATTCACAAGGTATATTCTATGTATTTCAGATTTATTAGAGGAAATGTTAATTTTTCAAAAAAAATTAAAAAAAATAACAAACTAAGGCCTATGGGAGATGCCTCAATTTGATTTTTTTTAAAAAAATAAATTCCAACTCGCGGTGCCTTTCATTCGATGGAAGGTGCCTCAAGTCACGTCGTACACAGCCGCTCGACATGAAATCCGTAGCAGAGCAGCGCTACTTTAAATAGTATTTTTTGTCCTTGGAATCCTAAATGATAGGTTAAACAAAAAGAAATGATTAACAAGGTTAGGTAACGTTGAACCTCGAGTGACGGCCTGACCTCATGAAATTTTTCCACCGACCGCTAAGGTAAATCAGGAAGTGATCGTGGCGGACGGTCCAAAAGTCCAGCATCTCAGGGTTCGCGTCCTATTTGGAGAAATAATTTCTATAAAATATGTTATAATTGAAAATCGAATCGTAAATATCTGAAATGATAATTAATCGTCCTTTCGTTGTATCATAGCTCCGAAAGCAAATGATAGGTTGAACAAGATAATAGGATGCATGGTAATTTTATTATCCAGGCAAAAGAAATATTTTTAATAGTTGATAATAAAATTACTGTATAAAAATTTCAAAATATAAAAAACTCACAGAATAATCGTAAAATAATTATTTTATAATATCCTAAAGATTTGAGTTTTTTATTTTATTAATTATATTAATTAAAATCTTAGCTCCAGACTTTGTACTTTGTAATAGCTAAATCTATTAAAATTTATCAACAATGATAGAATATTAAGTTCTCCCGTGAATAATCAAGAGATATAAAATTTAAGTTTCAATTATGGTGCATTATAACAAATTTTTCGCTCCAATTATAAGGGGGCCTAAGCTGTGTGGAGGAGTATGAACATTTCTTGATTTATCCTGTGACGGTTAGAAAATAGACCAGAGTCAGTCAATCACTCCTGTGATTAATGTGTTCGGAGAGTTGGATACATAATATAAATTTAAAAAAAAATCTAAGTAACGTTGTTTTCATGAGTCATAATCCAATTTGTGTTAAATACAGAAACTTCAAGAGGCTTTAAGTGAAGGGAAAAAAAATTAATTAAGGGCTTTAGTTGGATAAGTCGTAATTGGTGGATTAAAATGCAAAAAACCCACCACTTAATCCCTTTCCTCTTCTCTTCGCTGCCCACGATGAGCAGTTCCCTATTCTTCCTTTCATCGCCGAATCCATCTCTTCTTCCTTCGTTTTCTCACGCGATCTTCTCCTATTCTTCTTCCTCTTCTTCTTTGCTCGAACGGCCTTCGCTCGACGTCCTTCTCCTCTGCTCTGTTGCGGTCTAGAGTCGAAGCCGCAACGCAAACTGCAGTATCTTTCCCTCTCCCACGGCATCGCCTCGATTGTCTTCTCCTCCTCATCGCCAGTGTTGATCGTCATCCTTTTCGTTGGGCAGAGCCATGGCTACACTGCTGCTATCCCGATCCCAGCCATTACAACCGTCTTCCATTGCCGATCCAGCCCCTGATCGCGATCTTGCCGAGCCGACGGTTTCCCTTGGGCCAAGAGGAGCCTGGCAATCTCGGTTCCTCAGTTCACCCTCTCCGGCCACATAGTGATCTCCTGCTCCTCTGCACTGTGGCGGATCGGGAGATTGAAAGGGGCCTTTGGCAAAGAAGTGGATCAGAGTCTTGAGAACCGTATCGCACGGGGTAGACCCCGCTCTCACTCCACTGTCGCTCTTCTGCTCCCTCAGTCTCATGTCGGCCGCCCACGCTCTGCTCCTGCTCTTGGCATTCGCTTCTCTCGGATCTCGGAGCAGCTTTCAGGTGATCGCAGGAGATTGTCCTCTGGACTTTAGTTGGTCAAACTTCAGTTTAGCATCTTCTACTTGTTCAGATCAAAATCAGCTAGGCAAATGTTGTCGTTATATCAGTGCCTTTGTTGCAATATCTATTGCTAGATATGCAAATGCTACTGGAAGATTGGGAGTTCATGCAGCATTTATTGAAGACTGCCTAATTTTATTGTTGAATCCTTCAACTTATATCGGATTCCTGCTAATGCGCTATCGTCTTGCAGTTTGGGCTGAAGATTCATATCAATGCGAGGGTAGAGTTAGTGTATTAGGAATAATGCAGTCTCCCAATTCTAGTGATGTCATTGAAACTTGTGATGAGCCTCTTTCATTAGATAATAGTTGCAAGAGGTGTCTAAACTCTGGCATTGTATACCATCACCACCTTATAGCAGTAGATGATAATGTCACTTTAAGTGTATGTCGTGATGCAGTTTTTGTGACACTTGCATACCAAGGTGGCAACTTTATTGCTGTTGATCTGGTCACTTGCTTCTTTGGTGTTCAAAGGCTTAGTATTCTTTCAGCAATATCCTCAGGATCACACACGCCTACATCTTCCCTAGTTCTGTATCTTCAAGTTCTGTTTCTGCTGAAGCTCCAAAGCAACAATTACTTACTGGTCCTGTCAACAACAATTGGCATACTTACCACCTTACACTTCTTCCTGGAATTGGCATTGCAGTTATTGGCCTGTCAATTTTGCTAATTCTAATCTTGATACTGCTTATTCTTCAGAAAAGCAGAAAAATCGAAGAACTTAGATTCTCAGATGAGTTCCAGGAATGCTTTTTCACCTGCTCAAGTCCATAGGTCCATCGAACATATTTGGAAGATTCACATACAAGGTGATATAAAAGGCAACAGAGAATTTTAGCACTGTCATAGGTAAAGGTGGATTTGGAACTGTCTACAAGGCTCAGTTTGCTGATGGCTCTATAGTTGTTGTAAAACGGATGAACAAAATTTCAAAGCAAGACGAGGAAGAGTTCTGTCGGGAAATAGAACTTCTTGCAAGACTGCATCATCGTCATCTTGTTGCATTCAAAGGTTTTTGTGCAGAGAGAAATGAGAGGACATTAATTATTTGTGTGTATTCGATCACAGAGATTCTTTCTGATATGAGCATCCTTATCTGAGGCGAGTACCTTCTGACTATCTCTGTAGATATTTCAGATTTCTATGCATGATTTCATTTATGGATAATAGTAGGATGTACCTTTATCTACCCTTTTGTTTATCCTGTTTGATACTTACCGTTTGACCCTTCGACATACTCAAATTTTATTTCCATACAGTCTCTATATATGCTTGATACTCTGGTTCTGAAGAGTACACATGTTTATCGATACCTAGCATTTTTGCATACCTAGTAGGTTATTTGTATACCATGATTTATGCTTCAGACCAGTGCATATCATTTTGAGATTTGCTTGATGAGTGTTAGTTGTAGGGTTTTTCGGGCCACGAAAACCGCTTTTTCGCGTCGCGGAAACCCCGAAAGCCCCATTAGAAAGGATCCGAGCGAAGAAAGTCATTTCAAAAATTACGAGTGCTCGTTTACATGCTTCAAAACCCGATCTACTCCTAGATCTAAAGAGGGATAAACTTTTTACCTTTGGTGCGTGCCCCGTTTAATCCCGCTCGCTCCTCGGTTGGTGTCGGATCTCAAGGGCGTCAAGTGCCGTCCCTCTAGAAGTATCCACACGAACAAAAGTAGATGGAGGAAATCCTTTAGATGTGCTAGCACCTTGTAGGATTCGGCCAAGAGGAGAAGAAGAAGAAGAACTCCAACAATTGGAGAGGAAGAAGAGAAGACCCACACTTAGGAAAAATGAAACAAAACCACCTTTTGTTCTCCCATGGTGGCCGGCCACTTAATGGCCATTAAGTGGCCGGCCATAATGGCCACTAATGGCCATTAGGTGGCCTTCCTTAATCCCCTTTCAATTTGAATTCAAATTCAAATGGGGGGGAAACCAAGCCAAGTCATCACTTGGTCAAGTCAAGGTGAGGTGGCCTTTTGGTCAAGTCAAACTTACCTTTTGTGGAATTTCCATATTTAGTCAAGTCAAACTTGACTCCATTTCTTCTCCCATGTCAAGTCTAACTTGAAGTGGAACCAAGTCAAGTCAAACTTGATTTGGATTTGGGTCAAGTCAAACTTGCCTTTTATAGACTTTCCATATTTAGTCAAGTCAAACTTGACTCCATTTCTTCTCCCATGTCAAGTCTAACTTGAAGTGGAACCAAGTCAAGTCAAACTTGATTTGGATTTAGGTCAAGTCAAACTTGCCTCTTATGGACTTTCCATATTTAGTCAAGTCAAACTTGACTTCATTTTTCTCCATCTATTTGTTCTTTGTGTGTGACCCTATAGGTTCTTGTAACGTTGGTAATGCTTCTAACCTCTTAGAAATATAAGCAATGAGCGGTATCTAGCAACACATCATTGCTACCCAAGTTACAAGAATGTTGAGATCCAACATCACCAATGTGACTACTAATTATGACTTTCATAATATGTGACAATGTCCTTCTATCGTCGATATCTAGATTGATCTTATATGAAGCATAGACCGTGTCATCCTCCAATCAATCTATGTGTCTTGAACTCCAAGTAGACTCACTATAATCAAATAAGCTCAATATCTCATATTGCCTTATTTGGGCATGGCCATGCACTTAGTGGTCTCACTCTATCAAGACTATGATATCTCTCCCGTCATATAGGAGGGATAGATCCCATCTACATCACTCACATCCCTCCGTATAATTTGTTACATACCCAGTAATCGCCTTTATAGTCCACCCAGTTACGGGTGACGTTTGACGAAACCAAAGTACATAACTCCTTATGTAGGGAACTATGGTGACTTCAGGTCTAAGGACTAATAGTCATACTAATAGTCACATGAGAAAATATATGACACTCATATAACGATCCATGATACTTTCTCATGGCGGGTCATTCAGTATACATTCTCTAATGTATACCCATGTGTCAACTTGATATCTCATATCCATGACTTGTGAGATCAAGTCATCATGTTGACCTACATGCTAGTCTCTATGCATTAACATTGTCCTTGAATGTTAATACTTGACTAGGAATAATTAAGAGTAGTGTTCTCTATATCATCTCACTATCGATTCAACTAATCGATTGATATAGATAAGAACCTTCTACTCAAGGACGTTATTATACTAAGTTATTTGGCACCAATACACATAAGTACAATAACCATAAGAAATGCCTTTATATATAAGAAATGTATATACAAGAATATGATACAATGAGTCCAAAAAGTAATCATCATATGATTGGCTCTAGGGCTCTCACTAACAATCTCCCACTAGCACTAGTGCCAATCGCTGTAGTATCTAATACCCAATGACCTAGTGTGACCATCATGCTTTATCTGTGCCAAAGCCTTGGTCAAGGGATCTGCGACGTTAGCCTCTGTGGGTACTCTGCAAATCTTCACATCTCCTCGATCGATGATCTCTCGAATGAGATGGAATCGTCGTAGTATGTGTTTGGTCCGCTGGTGTGAGCGAGGTTCCTTAGCCTGCGCAATAGCTCCATTGTTGTCACAATAGAGCTGTACTGGGTCGGCTATACTAGGAACCACTCCAAGCTCAGTAATGAACTTGCGGATCCAAACTGCCTCCTTTGCTGCCTCAGATGCAGCAATGTACTCAGCTTCTGTTGTAGAATCAGCAACTGTATCCTGCTTTGAACTCTTCCAGCTGACAGCGCCACCATTTAAGCAAAACACGAACCCTGACTGTGATCTGTAGTCATCCTGGTCAGTTTGGAAGCTAGCATCACTGTAACCCTTTACAGTTAGCTCCTCTTCGCCTCCAAATATCAAGAAATATTCTTTAGTCCTTCTCAAGTACTTAAGAATATTCTTGACTGCTATCCAGTGACGTTCACCTGGATCTGACTGGTATCTGCTCGTCATGCTCAAAGCATACGAGACATCAGGACGAGTACATAACATGGCGTACATGATAGATCCTATGGCTGAGGCATAAGGGATCTTGCTCATGCGGTCTCTCA